>QKQZ01004174.1:0-20313 GCA_003595255.1 Solenopsis fugax | reverse complement strand
TGTCTCCCCCGCTCTCCCTCTTTCCCCGCCCCCCGCCGTTCCTCCTCCCGCGATTGCAGCAGCAGCCCCGAGCTGATCTCACCGCTAAGCTGCAGATTGCCGCCCGACAGGAAGCCGGAGTCGACGTTGCCCGTCTCGTCCTCGTCGTACTTGCTGCCGTAGTCGTCGTCGTTGTTGTCGTTGCCGTCGCACTTCCACCGCCGCTGCTGCTTCCTCTTATTGTCGTCTTCTGTAACACGTTCCTCCATCTGGGACAAGCTTCTATTCGCGGGATGCCACATTTTGCTTTCTTCACGAGAGTCGCCTCCCGTTCTACCGCTCGCGTGACACCCGCTCTCTCTGGCGATAAAACGGCACTAACTCCCTCCTCCTCCTCTTTTCTTTTTATCTTGCCAGAGCCTTTCGTTAGACACCTGACGCGGTGATCGCGGGGGGAAGAAAGGAGCACGACGCCACGTGTGTTATTCTAACGCGTGGGGCGTATATATATATTTATATATATCCTCACGCACTCTCTCTTCCGCTTGTAACTCGCGCAAACTCGCGACGATTTTACGATCTCTCGTTGCGCGACCTCCACTTTCTCGCGTATGACCTTCGTTACTTGCGCGCGGCTACTTGTCCACGCGTTAACCACGCGTAACTCGTTAGCGCGCTCGTTCGACTTCCGTACGCCGATCGAGTTCCCGACGTCCTCTTCCGCTCGCTCGCTGTCGTCGACGCGTTTATTTGGCGCAATCCTCCTCCTTTTCCTCCTACTCCTTCTGCTCTTCCTCCTTCCACGGAACAGCTGTGCCCCGCACTTTGGCCCTCTCGCTCTTCCCCGCCCCACCGACACTCGTTCTGTCTCTCTCGCTCTCTCTCGAATGGCGCTCGCTCGCTCGCGTGCCTCGCGCGTCCGACTTTCTACCTCGTTCCACTTAGTTTCTTAAGCCTTTCACCGCGCCGCAAAACGATTCTTGATCGATCCTTTCTTCTTTCTACCTATCGCCGTCGGGAAAGCAGATGGAAAGCGTTCTTCTCGCGTCTCGTCGTACGTTCGATCGTGCGACGCGTTTCGTGGTCGTCCGCGCGACACGCGAACGAACCTCGTATCGTCTCGTAATCTCAGAACGAACTGAAAATGAGAAGAGAGCCGCGTTGTTGCTAAACTGACAGCCTTTTCCGCGCATGCGCGGCGCGACGAGCCCGCAGGGACGTACGCGGAGCGTTCAAAATTTTCCTTGCACCCGAACTCTAATTTTTTTCTCTTTTACTCATCATCTAATTGTACGCTTTTTTTTATTTCAAAATGTAAAAAATACAACTCGATGCGGCCGGAAGTATCTACAACGATCAAATGTTCTGGCAAAAATTTTTTTAAAGATTTTTTCTGAAATAAAATTTCGGACAAAATCGAACAAATTCGAATTTTCTATCGAAATTTATCAGGAACTACTTGATTTTAATACACACTTTGCCGGCAAAAAGATTGTCCGCGTTTTTACGAGAAATTTAGGCAAATTTCGATAAAATTCGGTATTTTTTTTACCAGAATTTATCCGATAACTGCCAACAAACTGTTCCAAACATCAATATAATTTCGACAAATCTTCGGACAAATTTTGGCAAATTTTCTGTCAGGATGGGGACGAAGAAACTATCTCCCGCTTTTCACCGGAAACGATAGATAAGTCGGAAAGTGCGTGCGCGTGACTACATGGCTATCGCGTTGTATCTCCACGTTATCGCATCCCGCATGCGTCAGCCATGAGACCATAGGTTATCGCTATCGATTTTTATTGTGTAAAGAAATTTTTGCAAACAAGGTTAACTGGTTTTCTTTTTTTTTTTTTAAATACGACCAAACGGGAAGCGGGGCTCCGACGATACCTTTATTCACTCGAGCTAAACACTTCGATGGGACGGCGCGCGGACGCGCATGCGCGCGAAGGATGGTCATTCGGCAACGCGGAGCAGAGCGTATGGCGGTAATTCTTGAGAGGCCGAGAGTAGGGGCGGAAAAACCCATCAACCTCGGGCAGGGCCAGCTGCGTGGCTGCATGTCGTGCAACCGATACGATACGACTCTCATTCTATAGATAAGGCGAAATTACGAAGAAAACGCAGCGTCGATTCGCGCAATTGTTTCGTACGAGACGTATAGATCATCCCATAAATATTTGCGGAAATTTCGTGGGATTTACGCGATTTTCCGATGTTTAATCCATTATCATTTTGATATTAACAATAATATTATAAACATGTTGATGGTAATATTACACTGAGAGAAAAGTGTTCGATATTTAGTCCCACGGTAAATCAATAAAAGCTCCATTTTATAGTTATTACTGTTACAATATTAGTAACTTTATGTTTATAATTCAATCAAATATGAAAAAATATTACTATTATGATAATCTCAAGTATTGGTACATTGAAAAAAGTTTTATTTTCGAATAAATATTTTTCTTAACATTATTTCCTTCAATAAAATATTTCCTAAGTTTAAAAATAAATTATTTTATACAAAGTAATATTTATTTAAATCGAAGGAAATGACTTAATCGGAAGAAACTTTTTCAGTGTAAAATGTCAAAATGGATGGTAAAAATAAAATAAATATTTTATATATTAAATACAATCACAATTATAGTAAATATAACTATTTTTTAACATTCCTTTAGCATTTACGTATTACGTAGCAATAATAACTAATAGTTATAATTTGCATAGTTAAAGAATTGAAAATAACTGAATTAGTTAAATTATGGTTACTTATAATTAACTCCATTTTTTCCTCTTAATGTTCTAAAAATACTTTATCCTTCAAAACATTTTAGTCTTTAGTCGAAAATCGAGAGAGGAAATGCTATCAATTAACTTTTTTGTTGTCGTTCAGAACGTATCTACAAATCCCGAACTACAAAAGCATTTAGCCTTTTATTTAGCCTTTTTTATTCTTTAAACTCTGAGTTGTGACGTTAATTCGCTCTATGCTCTAAACAATTGAAATTTAATCAGCTCGCTTAAAGCTTGAGAATTATGGCTTTAGGCAACGCTTTTTGCCAAAATAAATGTCACAGTTTAGAATTTAGAGCAAAAAACTAAAAATTTACTGCGTTTATTAATACACGGAGAAAAAAATTTATTAGAAAATTACAATATTTAGTCCGATACGTTCAACTAAAATGGAACAATAATTATTTAGTTGCACAAAAAAAGATATAGTTCATTTTCATGTTAATCATTAAAATTTTTTAATCAAGAATTAACTAAATCAACTGAATATTTAACGTATTTGAACGTATCGAACAAAATAATTTAATTTTTCAACAAATTTTTTTTTCTTAGTGTAGCAGATCAGGTTAAAGTTAAAGAATGTCACTTAGGTATTTAAAGGGAATATCCATTAAGTGTTTGCATTGTCTGCGATCGCGTGAGACTTTTCTTCTGTATCTTTTACGCCATAGGTTTTACCGCAGATAAAACGGACTGCGAAGGAAAATCCAACATGACGGAACGTGGCGCATACAATTCGCGGAAGAAATAGCATGTCTATTTGTCAAACCTTTACGTTAAACTAATTATATTTTAAGAATAATTAAAAAAACCCATTATTTTTATCTATTCCCTATTTGTTATTGTAAATTAATTCATTGTGATCGATAATTATAACGGGTTTCAATACTTTCTCTCGACCTATCCACAAATATTATAACGATGAAGAGAGAGATACAAGCAGAACAACAAGTCACGATAACGTCAAAATGATATTAAAATAAATCGCGATTGATCGAAAATTGATTTTTGATAATAATCATTTGAGAGTCATTTTCACATCATTTTAAAATCACACTGACTTTCAATTCTGCTTGGGGGCTTTCCTGAAGTTACGTCAAGGTTTCAATAATGAAGAGAAAAAAAAGTTATTAAATCAACAGCATTAGTCTAGCATTGGAAATGTCTTCTTCAATAACAGTATTATTGATAAAAAGATTAAACGTAAAGACAATAACAAATATAGTTGAATAAATAAAATTAGTTGAATCAACTATATGTATATTAGTAACAGTTTGTGATTCAATGTTTAATTCAATCAAATTAAGTTTTAATTCATATTTTACAGCATTTTTCAGTGTATTTTTATTTAGAAAAGTTTTTACCAGCATTATTGATAATAGAATTAATTTCTTTTCAATTATGTATACTATTGTTACATGGCAGTATTCATAGCGCGATTTTATATTTAAAATCGTGAAAGGGGAAAGCCTTGTTCTCCTACAATATAAATTTTAGTAAACGGAAGAATGACACTACGGATTCCGTAATCGGATAGTGGTCCTATCTTACTTGAACTGATGGTTCATGTTTAGATTTTATAGAACGCTGAAGATGACTCCAAAAAGAGCCATTCATATATCGTATATATAAAGAATAAATTTTGTTAAAATAATTGTCTCCCTTGGTGGAAAAAATTCTGCGCCAAAATGCTAAAATTGGAACACTTTTGTTAATTTTAGTAGTTAAATATATATGGTATATATATCTAAGAAAAAATATTTTTACGAAAAAATAAATATTTCTACAAAAGAATATTTCTATGAAAAAAAACTAATAATTTTTACAAATTTCTATCTTTAATAGATCTTTGTATTTATTCATAAAAATTTTTTTTTATCAGAGCAAGCTACTTAGAAATGTGTAAAATGTAGTTCGTTGTAACTTGACATAATTTTAGAAATTTATAAAAATCGCAAAAATACAAAAATTTACAAAAAATAAAAAAATGTCCCAATTCTAGCATTTTCATCTTTGATTCTCTCATCCAATTTACCTGAAAGATTGTAGGTTCAATTGTAGGTTTGGACGAAAACGGACTCTTGAAGAATAACATAAGATTATAGACATGGATGCACCTCTGTGGTTTTCGGTTAGACTCTTCGACTTTTAAAACCAATCTCCGGTGGAAGAAAAAAATTTTCAATGGATTATTTTGAATTTTGATGACTTTTTTAGGAAATATCCAAAGGAAATATCATAAGTAATATCCTAAATAAACACACATATATATTTATTTTATATTAAATAAAGTGAGGAATATTAATCAAAAGGCAATTGCGATTATAAATACCCTTGTCATTTTTCGAAAATGCGAAATGCATGTCAGAAGACTTGTCCTTGTACATACGCTTGAAACCAATATGCGTAAACTCTTATGTAACAATGTTTTCCAACGTGCTCATGTCACGTTATCACTACCGATACTTCTTTTTCTTTCGTAGTAATTCGCTTTCATGCGTAAGTGTTGTTATCACGTCTCCTGAGATTGTGGTGAAGCGCATACGAGATTAATCAAGAAGCCTCAATGCACGCAGAGCATCAGTGAAAGCTCGTTGCTCACAGAGCTATTGGGAAAAATGTACGTAAACGAGCCCCTCCTCCTTTCTCAAGATTTAACTAATCACCTTTCACAGTTGTGATCTTACATCGGGATTTTGTTATGCTTTAAGTTGAGACGCGTGCACGGACGTTATCTGGCAAATTAAATTATAAGTTATCAGTATAAAGTGCCGCAATTTCGTATCGATCGAGCTTTGCTCTTCGTTCCCGGAATCGATAGATGTCTGGGCGAGATTCTTCTTTTTATTTGATATAAATCTTTAGTCCTCCTTTTTTTCATTGAAGAAAATAAATCATCGGAAAGATTTTTCAGAATCAAAGATTGATGCTGCGGATACATTTTCGTAAAAGAGAATCGCTCACAAAAATATAATTATTGTAATAACAATGGAAGTCAAAAATGGAATTTAAAATGCCTAGATGAAAGAAAACTCGCAAAAAAATTTGTTCGAATGAATTTAAAAAAGTGGGACAATAATTTCTGAATCCTAAAGATAAAAACAATTCAACCATTTTTAAGGATTAAGTTTGTCAATGATATCTTGAAAGGAAAAAATTAATCGTGTTTGACATTTGACTAAATAATTATGAAATATTTTAAATGCTATCTACATTTTTAAATCACGTATCAAACATTATTTTTCACGAATTGGACTTCATGTGAGTTAGTTGTTTCTTGCACTATAGCCAATTATTAAGGACGTTTAAGCATAATAATTTTGATGGTCTAACAGAATTATTTTCAAAGTTGTGTATCTACATTTTTAGATGCTTTAGTAAAACCGTTCTATCCGCCTAATTAATTACTACTGAAAACCAAAATCGAAAAACTAAAATATTTAATCCGACACTTCAACTAAATATTTAAATAATTTAGTTAATTCTCGATTAAAAAATTTTAATGATGGACATGAAAATGAAGTATACCTTTGATTGTGTAACTAAATAATTGTCGAATCAACCCATTTTAGTTTAGTTGAATGTATCGGACTAAATATTTTACTTTTTCAACAAATTTTTTTTCTCAGTGTATAATCATTGAATCTTACAATCGCACTAATAATAAAAAGAGAAATTAAATCAACTTACAATTAGTGCTATGATTTTTTTTAAGCGAAAGTGCGTATGTATGATTTATCTGACTTTTATCTCATAGATTTCTCCCACGAGTGGCGGTATTCGCACTACGCATGATTTATCACACGCCGACCGATGGAACTTTCGTGCTTGACGCCACATGTGGCGAACTACTTTCTTCGCAGCTCCGCCCGAGAAGAGCGTCGCGACGCGACGAACTCACCGGAAATTCCAGCGGCATTTCCTATCCGAAACGGCCGCGGCCTCGCGACGATGCACGGCGGTAAACGTCCGGCGGTCGTTTACTGCACGTACCAGGAAATCGATTCGCCGTCGCCGCCGCCGCAGCCGCCACCAAATGTGTGGCCTCGATGCGTACAAAAGAGCTCTCCACTACAGATTCCACATGGGTTTTCCCGTTATTATAGAGGCCACGTGTTAGAATTTAAGACAATAGGACATTCATTACCTGCCATTTTCAAGTTTCAACCCAAATAAATACGAGCTTTCTCTTTTTTCAGTCCCATTTTAGAATTGTTTAATTTTGCTTTTGAAAAATAATATTAAAAATAAGAATTAAAAAAGACTCGAATATCTTCAATTTTAAAAAAGACTGTTTCAAAAAATTTTAAATAATGTTCTTTTAAATATTATTATGCTTTTAACATGTGTTAAATCTGTAGTAAGCGAAACACTGTTAAAAATGTCATAAAATTCAATGTATTTTTAAGTTACACATTAAATTTAATGTATTTATAACTGAAAATTATGTGCATGAAATTTAGTGCACTTTTGACAACGTTAAATATACATTAAATGTTTTTAATGTATCTATTTGAAATTTGCTTCCGTTAAATTACGTTAAATTTTGTTGCCAATTTTTAACAGTGTATTCGAAAAATGTTTCCTTGGAAAATTTGGAGCAGGTTTTGCCTTGGCGAAGATATTGATGAACTTTTTTAATAAATAGATACAGCACTTTGCGATCTTATAAGTATGTTGTTTATATTTTTTATCAATATCTTTATAATTATCTTCATAATTATTAGTAATCTTCATAATTAATATTTAAATAAAAAAATTTGAATTCATAAATTAATATTGAAATTATGAGAAATAAGCTCGTTATCTACAATCATTTATAATTCAGAAATTGTTAACGTCACAACTCTTTCGAGGGATCGATCGCGAACACATCTAGTGCAAATGTATTTCTGTAAAAGCACAACTCTCGATATATAGATGCGATAAAAATTCTATGAAATTATTATCATTTAACATCATTATGCATTACAGTGACATTAAGATAAGATAATTAATTGAGAACAAAGGTTTTTTAATTTGTGATCGACCTTGTTAAACAGGTAGACCTCGCCGACGTCAATGCCCCGATTATCTGGGGAAAACCTGCGATAACGATACAGAGAAAATGTGTAAATAATTGCGGTACTGTTTGCTCGGCGGAACTGATATAATGTCACAAAGTGCCTGAACAGTTACTGATCTTAATCCTCAAAAATACAGTTTCTTATCCGAGATTTTTGGAATTTTTCCAAGAATATTAAAGAAGCATGATAAAACGATTTCTGTTTATTCAATTACCCATTACGAACTTTTTGCAAAGAAAGATCTTTGCAAAATTGAGGAATTAGAATAGCTCTCGATTAAGAAACACGCAGCAAAACATGTATTGAATTAAAATTTTTTAATTAAATAGAAAAAATTAATATAATATAGAATAACGCATGAATTTAGACATTTATCGAAGTATATATATGCACCGAGAAAAAAATTTGTTGAAAAACTAAATAAACTAAAATATTTAGTTAGATACGTTTAACTAAATATTCAATTGATTTAGTTAATTCTTGATGAAAAGATGTTAATAGTGTTGATATGAATAAATTTTATTTTTTTTGTGCAATTAAATAATGTTGTTGAATCACTTATAGTTTTAAAGGCTTGGGAAAAACCCGTTTCTTTCCATTTTTCCGCGGATTTTTTCGGTTTTTTCTCAGGGATAGAAAAATTCATCGAAAAAATTCAAAAATGTTGTACTATGGTGGTACCTCATCAGTATCAAAGTTACCTATTTTATGATATGATTTCTTAATTCTAGCTCGCCACACTTATTTTCAAGTTCGTAGTTTGCCATACTTCTATTCGTGAGACAGTTCGATTTTTTGTCTTGTCACTTTCATTCTAATTAATATTTTAAAGCTTATATTGTAAAAATTAAAAAATACATAATCTAAATACCATGCTCATAAGATAAAAGCAGGTCAAGAGAATGATTTGAAATAATTAAATTTGTAACAATATATAGGAAGAAGTAAACTATAAAACGAGATTACACTTCAGGAGTTCACCGGATCAGGCGAACTAGAGTTAAAAATATGTGTTAATGAAAAATAACTAGAAAATCGTTCCTATAAAGTTAGACTAATGTTAATTTCTGTCTTTAAATTTCTGTTCTTAAATTTTTTCTTTTTATTTATAATGTAAGTACGACGGAAACAAAAAGCAAATCACAAAAATAAATAAAAACAGAATTAATGTATTTTTTAAATAAAATAAAATGTATGCATCTTGATAATTGCTAGTATTCAAAATTCTCTTCACAAAATGATTAACATAAATATTAACTTAAATTAGTCTTTAAACTAGTTATTAGAATTACATTTGTTCTTGGAATAGTTTGTTTAATAATTAATAATTTATTAAACTTCAAGTGATGTAAATAATATTCCAAATATAAACATAAAAATTAGCTCAATATTAATTCCAGCGCTTATACAAGGTATCTTAATTACTTTAATAATATTGTAAAATTAGGTAGCATGTCATTTACATAGCAAAAAAGCAATTTTTCAGAAAAAAACCGGAATTTTTCTGGTTTTTTTCAGCGATTTGAAAAAAGCGGTTTTTTTTAAACTATAGAATCACTCCATGTTTAGTTGAACGTATTGGACTAAATATTTTAGTTTTTCAAAAATTTGTTTTTTCAATTTGGAGAGAGAAAGAGAAACTTGTATTAAGGGATTTCTTATAATTAAAGAGTTCCTAAATAAATTATCAATATATTTTTAGCTTTGAATTAGTTTTGAATTAGCTTTGAGAAAAGCTTCTTTCTTTTACTCGTATTTTTTCGACTCGTTTAAATCTTGTTGATATACACTAGCAAAGTTATAAATAGCAAAGCGAAAAGAAGGAGGTAAAGAAAGAAACTTTATTCAAAGCTAATTCAAAAATATCTTCTAATAAAAAAAATGGTAATTTGCCTTAGAATTTTCTTAAAACACATTATAATCCTGTGTATGCATAGCATAAAAAAAAAGAATTTGCGTAGCATTAAATATGTATACCAAAAGTCATAAATACGCATTGTGCATATCGAGGTATATTCGGGGCGCGTACTTCATGAATATTTATACATCATGATTGTTGATTATTCAAGAATGGCAATGTTGTGTCAAAGCAGCAAAATAGTATTTAATCGTTTGACATGTCTCTGTTTGATTTGAAAGTGACGAATTCGAAAGTTGGTTAAATATCAATTGAAGAGTCTTTTGTATGCGCAAGGAGTTTGATTGTAAACCATTAGAAATGTGTAAACAGAATTGTATAAATTGCAAATCCGCATTTTAGGCTTGTACTTGCCTTAAATTAAACTTTTATATCTTATCGAGCCAATTATTTTCTATTTTATTAATTATTCATTATTACGTAAAAACAACATTAAAGTAAATAATAATTTTTAACAATAAGAACTTTTCAAATAATCAATTGCTATTCGCGGATGCTTATAATTAGACAAAAAGCGCGCGCCACAATTGCACCTTGATACAAATTAAGATATATTAAAAAATATATTTATGATACTAAATGATATTAAACGAATTCGTCCTATTTTGTGATATCGCAAACTTACGTTGACTATCTCGATCTTGAAAAATCACCTACTTATGTTGTTTATCACAGAATCGATTAATATCGTGGTTATGTAAGAAAAAAGAAAGGTAGCATCTTAAAATTCACACGGCGCGACAGATACTACTATTATTTGACTGTACAACAGAATTGGGGAAGTACGCTGACTCAAGCGTACGTACCACATCATTTCTCTGAGGTTTTCTTAACCACAACCCATGGTATCCTTTTCCGATAAACTTTTTTAGGATACGCCCCTTTTTATAACAAAACTTTCTAACTTGTACAAGTTATTAATCACTAAAAGAAAATAATAGTAAATGTAGGCAGAGTCGCGAAAATAAGGTGATAAGTTATTATCAATATTTTTGTTTAGACTTTGATCTACACAAATCGTATTATAAAATTTTATTTTGTTTAGAAATTATATGTATTAAGGGAAAAATTTTGGGATGTGAGAACAATTAAACATTATAAATCGATTCTATAGAAATAATTATCAAATATTTTCATTAAATAAATTGCAACTGCCCCAAATAGCACGTGTTGGTTCACATACATTTAATATGTATTTTCTAAATATTATAACTTTAAAAGTTCAGGAAAAAATCGGAGCTATTCAATTTTTCCACGGATTTTCTTGGTTTCTTTCCCAAGGGAAGCAAAATTTATTGAAAAAAAAAAACTGTAGGTAAACTTTTCTAATAAAAACAATTTTTTGGAAAACTTCACCCACAATCGAGAAAATCTAAGAAAAAATTGAAAGAAAGCTTTTTTCCGAGCTTTTAAAATTATACTAAACATATTTTATAAGCATTTAGGAAATGTATACAATATCAATGTTATTTGAGATATATGCATATAACATATAGTATATATTTTCAATCAAAAAATATTTTATTTTTAATTATTGATGTATTAAATGGCAGTGAATCATTTAAAGATGAAAAACGAGAATATTTGTAATTAATACAACAGCTAGGAAGAAATTACGTAAATTTTCATAGAATCAAAATTTAAAAACATGTCCCTCTCTCTTTACGCTATAATTGTATATAATAAGTATGTTCATAGTGTCTCGGAGTATCCGCACTTATTTTGCACGTAGAATGAGAAAAGAAAATTATATGGAGCATATGAGAGCATCTTTACTTTCAGAAAATGATAAAAATGCATTCTTAATACCGCGCAAAACTCGTAACTTCCATCCCGTTTTCGGTAAACCCGAAGATAATTTTTAAAAAATCATGACGCATGTTGCATTATACGCGTTGCTATTTTGCGGAAATAATGAATTCATATCTGAGAAAATATGACATTCTTGATGTGTTGCGATTGTATCACATAAATTTATCGAATACATTCCCAGTTTATTCCGTGTGTCGACTAAATCGTAGATCTAGGCTTGACGTAAAAGAGGACCTCATCGATTATTATATTTTTATTCGAAATAAAAAACTTACATAATAAATGAAAAAAACTTATTAAAACTTATATAATTTATGTTGCTTTTCTGAATAACAATTTATCTGGGAAAAGGATAAAAGAATTGTTTCCTCTTACGAATGTTTTCGTCAAGAGAACGACAGAGTTAAGTACACTCATCTGATACATATAGCTTCCGTGCCAATTTTTTGAATGACAACTCTCAGATTTTCGTTAACTTACCTATCATTACCAGACACTGGCCAACAGCATGTCAAGTTCGAATTTACAGGGCACCGAAGTTCTCATGCTGCTCACGCCGATGCTTTTCTTTTTCGTTCTGTCACTGCAAAAGATCGCGGACTGCTAGATGCCTTCTTTTTGTTTCCCTCTCTGTAACCTGCTGTAACCTAATCAGAAGGAAAAACTAGACATTAACGATTATGTGAGGTAGATGTCGACTGCCGTCGGTCTTTACCGAGAAAAAACTGCCGCTAGTAAGCTATTAGTGAGACACGTACGCATATATTGAGTGTACTCGTATGCCGTCACCCTAAGAACTGCTTCGGGTTGTCTGCTCTCTGAGCCGTGTATTTTTAAGAAACTTGGTAAAAGAGAAGGAGAAGGTAAATAGATAAAAGGAACGGAAGAACATCTTTACATTATTGTAAAAGTTTTAAGATTCGCCGATGGGATAAAGAGAAGGAGTTATCACAATTGCTGAAGTTATATCAGTTCCATACTTTATCCCATTTAATCTCTTGAGCAAATATTATTCGTTATTATTTGATATATTATATAGTGACCTAATTTTTCACCACGTGTCATCCATGTTTAAATTGCCATAAAAATGTTCCGATAATTTTTCAGCAAGAGACAGTTGACGCAGTGTATCACAATAAATGATTTCATCCTTGTTATTTGTTATTGTTAATAAAGATGAAATAATTCGCTGTGTTATATTATCTTTTGCTAGATAATGTTCTGTAATAACAATAGTAAATTGAGGTAAACATCTGTGAGAGTAAAGCTTCTGCAATATATCTAAATTATTACATTTTCTTAATTAATTTAAAACAGATTTTATTTTATTTTAAATAATGGTTCAAATATAAAGCTGTGTAATAAAAGATCAGAAAGTTGTGACAAAATCAATTGCAAATTTACCACAATATCTATTATCATTAAGGACAAACAAAATTATGTATATTATTATTATCATTAATCTTATATATTTATATACCATATTTAGATATGTAATAATGATTATTTACAAGATTAAAAAGTGATGGAAAAAGTTATAAAAGAAAAAATGAATTAGAGAAAAATACTGAAAATTATAAAATTTGCATTTATACTTTAACATTTTGCATTGAAAAATGTTTGTTTTATTTCTTCAATACGATGATCACCTAGAAATATATTCTTCAATGTTGAAATGCATAAGGCAGCAATGGCAGCGCTGTCTGGCATAAAAGTATACGATATAAATGTATAAAAGAAATGATGGAAATAAGGAGACTGTTTTTATCATGTAATTATCACGAGTTATGGTGCTCGAGTACGCCTTGTCTGATAAGCGGCTCACATACAGCTCTTGGTAACAGATGATACGTATTCTTTTTTAGTGTAATGACTTCGCCGTCGTCAAGTTCCAGCTTGCCAAAATCACTTAAGCATTTCACCTTAAAGAAATCATTATGTAATTACTGGTATTGTTTAATTACTGGTATAATACATATGTAAATACATAAAATCCATGTAGGAATTTATATTACGTTACACATATTCAAAAGAAATAGCTTCTCTTTTAAATAATTTTTAAATTAAACAAATCTTTTAAAATAAAATTTTATACTTATAACAAATTTTAAATCCATAATTCATAACACATTGGTAAAAATACTTATACATGTAGAGCATGAAACAGGAAAATTCTAAATTCAGATGAAAGTAAAAAAAACTGGTCTTGCATGATTCTTTCGAATCGATGCAACAAGAAAAAATATTTACCTCGACATAGAGTGTCTTTGGAGGGCTCATGTTCATAGTTAGATTTAATCCATAATCGTCGCCTATCGATCTCATGTAGGTGGCCAGAGATTTGTTGTAGTTTTGAAACCACTGCATTTCCGCGTTCAGCAAGTTGGCGGTTATTTCGGTCGGTAGAATGCTACCCAATTCCCAGCGTAATTGCCGTAATCGTTTAACTCGGTGGTACAGATACGCCAGCACGCATCTTTGGTTCCTGACCAGAGCCGTATGGCGAAAATGCACTGACGGTAACAACGCGTCGTGCCCTTCGTTATGTATGGTATTGCTGAAACATTCGCAGAAAGTCTGAAACATTTGCGGAAAGCGAGGAAAGCTCATTAACCTCGGTATTTTTTATCAATTGATAATGAAATTTAATTTTCACTATTATATTATAAGACAATTACATCTTACATCCCAGTTGACACAGCTATGAAATCACTATATAATATATATACTGGCAACTACATAATATTTTAATCTTATAAATAAGCATTATTGCATATCTAAATATAGCATATAAATCAATGGTATCAAATTAATTATAATAACATACATAATTTTGTTATGTAAATATGCCCTTAATGATATCCTGGTAAATTTGCAATTAATTTTGTCACAACTTTCTGATCTTTTATTACATAGAATATGCGTTTGACAGTTATACATTTACTATATAACAGCTGTAAGATTCAGTATCACAATTTATATAACATGAAATTTGCAGCAATATTGTAGTTATATTTTTGCCCTTTTTCAAAAGTAATGATAATGGTATGTTTGTATCATCTTATTATAATTACTTTTTTGCATAATGTCTATACAGTTTCAACATTTAAATTCTACATATTAAAGCATACTTGTTATGTACATAATTGTGTCGAATGGAATACTATCTCATTAATTTTATTATACTGTTATCATATACAGTGGCAGAGATTATACGTAATATTTTATTCTCTTTTTGTTTTTACTTTTCATATTAATTTTTTAATAATTTTGTAAATAACAGTAAAAGTAACCGTTATGAATACCATGTGATATATAATATACCTGTCTGTTATATTGGCTTCATAAAGCATTTGCATCTCTTCAAAAACTTGTCGCATTACTTGTTCCTGCAAATTACAAGAAAAATTTATGATTGCATCTATAATAATAAAAATACAAGACAAGTTTGTTATAAGCAAAACAATAAATAGCAAGATAAATTACTAAATAGTGAGCAAAAGAATACGTTTTATTTATATAAAATAATTTGTTCTTACTTAAATTGAACAAATGTTTCGGCTATACTTAGCCTTCATCAGTGTTAAAACCAATCAATCAATTTGCATATGAAAGTTTTACAACACACAATAATATAAATGAATAATAAAAATAATTATTGTAATGCTTACATTAAACGGTCGAATATCTTCGTGCATATCGAGCTCCATTATGAGCTTAACAGCTTCTCTCCCAAACATTGTCTGTAAAATAGAAATATATATGTTAATAATTCATGTCCATCATTATGTTACATTTCGACTTCCTAGCTTTGAACTTTATTTATGAGAAAAACTCGCTTAGGAATCCTTAATTATTATCAATTCACTTGGTGAATTTTAAGCAAAAAAGTACAAAACAGAATTTCTTTTATTATTATTAAAAAATTATTAGGCAACCTTTTACTACAGATTTATATTACTTCTATAATTATAACGAAAGATTCAGTTAATTGCTCATATTAAGTTCGATTTAATTATTACATACGTTTTAAATTAAATTACAAAATACGTTCTTTCAGACTATAAATGTGTCGAAATTTGAATATCAACACATTGTAATCAGCTTGCGCATGCGTGTATAATATCACTAATAACAGAAACCTAACCTCCAAAATTACAGATTCGATCCGAATAATTCTAACATTGCGTTATATTTATCAAAAAGAATTTTAATCTAATCGCGTTTAATAAACCTAGCATTAATGAGTTCAGCAATATTTCATTAACCTGCTTTTATTGAGATCTATAATGTAATATTTACCGTAATTCACAGTTGGCTATGTAGAGAAACGACGAACGCAATGAATCGCAATTCGACGATCTTCTAAGTATTATTGCAAAGCACTATATTCACTCGCAAAACCTACTCTAAATTAATCGATAAATAAATCAAGCCTCAAAATACTTGAAAGTGTTCCGAAAGATATATTACACGGCATTGCGCGGCATTTCGTACTCGTGGAAAATAGCGGCCCGTCGTCGTCTGCTCTGCCTGCGGTCAGGGTAGCCAACCTATAACATAGCGCAGATAGCGTTGCAGTCGATGGATGAACGCGCGATATAAATGTTGTTCAATCGAGCGACACGTTTTTATTCGTGTAATCGAGTAAATAGAGTAGTCTTTTGGGCATTCGAAACGTAGAGTTATATATTTATAAAAAAATATATTCTTCGGTTCTATTCCATAGCACGATAGCGCCTCGAAAGTCGAAATAGTTTCCAAACCAGAAACGATTAATCGAATCGATATCGTGTAGGAAGACAATTTGACTCATATTTTAATTTATTTAGATTTTTTTATTATTATTTAGAAGTAATTATAATCTGAGACATGTCTTAAACATAATAATAATTTGCATCGTAATGCGAAAAATAAACGCGAAGTTAAGATCGATATACGTAGTATCGATCTTGGCGGGTCGAGGTTGACCGCGCGGAGACGAAGCCGCGTCCCGCTCTTTTCACTTGCGGAACGCGGCGAGTGCGGGCGGGCCGAATTGGTGCGAGCGGCATTTTGACTCATTTAACAGGTAAACGAAACAATTATCAATCTCGCATTAATACATACTGTGGATATTGCGAGTAACGCGGGCGGATCTGTCTTAATTACGCCTATTCTAATCAAAATTATAAGCGCGGGTGCGACGCGTAAAGTTACCTGTGCGAGAAAGAAGCCGGCTCGTCGTTTTTGTCCGATTGCAAAGCGCAGCAAACACGATGCAGATCGGAGCGGGAGCGAGTGGCGTCGCAGCATGTTCAATAGGTAAACGAATTATTTGTACGCTGGTAATTCGTTTGAACGCATATTTCGCAATACTCGTTCGAGTGAAGATCAAAATGTATAGCGCCGTCGCGCGTCGCGACGCTCGTGACGTCATGTTGACCGCGCGCGGCAGATGAAGCCGCTTCGCTATTGTAATTGCATTTATGTTAATTTACAGAATGCCGTGAACGCTCTTACAAAACATGGAATGGAGTGGGTCCGAAATGAGTGGCACCGCGACTTCAATTGGTAAGCGACACTTACTTATATCAATATTGCATTTGTATGGTGAAAATTCGCTTGAACGAGTATTTCGTAATACTCATTGGGACGAACATGGAAACGTATAGTGCCGTCGCGACGCTCGTGAAATTAATCGCGAAGGAAACGAAGCGGCTTCGCTGACTTAATTTATTCATATTTATTTTATAGAACGCGGCAAATGCGAGACAGATCTGCTCCAGAACGAGTGGCAACGCAATTTATTTTCACAACTTGTGAAAAGAAGAAAGAAGAAAGGAGAAGTTGGACAATTCTCCAAAATAGGAGGCCTAAGAGAGACATCGAGCGTCGGTAGAGCAACTTAGCGGTAAGGATTATTGTTTAATTGTGCGAAATTAGTCTTTACTTCGCATTTATTAGTTTTATTTCGACAACTTAAAAATAATAAATAATTATTAAAATAATTATTAAAGAATTTTAATTTAAAACTTTAGAAAAGTTTTAATATCTAATAAAAATAAAACTTTTATAAAATTTTAAATAAAAATTCTTTAACAATTATTTATTATTTTTAAATCATCGAAATAAAACTAATTGTATAATTATTTTATTACATATTTAATTGAAGAACGATTAAAAAATTATGCGTGTATAAAAATTATGGATCATTGCTTCTTTCTCTTAAGCATTGCTTTAATTTGAATGATATGCTTCTATGTTACAGAATCATCGTAGCCACGTTGCTGACAACTCTACTGTTGTGCATCGGAATGGTGAGTAATGAAAAAAAACTTTATAATGAGGTAACGAATCTATAAAAAATATATTAAATCGTATATAAATGTATATATCGTATAAACTTCATTATAATTATATTTGAAATAAGTTAAAACTTTATGGATTCTATCTACTATAAAATGCTTTAATTTATCGATCTACTCAATAACGGGAGGACCTTAACAATACTTTTCATTTGCTGTCGCATCATCCATGGGAGTTTTCATCATATCGTTACGACAATCGTTCTCACAATTAGCTTTTGCCAAGCTTTGTCGTGCTAAATCCAGCGAAATATGCAATAGCATTTTCATCAATCGTTGGAGTTGTATTTTTTATATTTTCTAAATTTTCAAAATCTGCATATTCTTCCAAAAGTTGTGCATCTTTCAAATATAAATCATCTTCAAAATCAGCATATTCTATAGTACAAGTACTTGTATTCATGCCTTTTTCTACCTCTTTCATGAGTTGACTTGGTTGAGTAATAAGTGCCTCACTTTCTGGACATTCGACATTATTTTTGTCCATTCCATGGTATGGTACCATTCCATCCATCCATGGTACCATTCTTGCTGATGGATTTGTATTATGTTCCTCCACGTTGGCTAAGTTTAGAAAATAAATGCTCCACCGAATTCTGCACAGTTCTGTTACAAGTTCAAATTCTTGAAATTGATTTGCAAGTCTTTTATAAGTTGCAAGAATATAGCTCGTACATTTAAAACAAGACATTTGAGTTACATTTGTTTCTGATTTTGATTATCTTGAGCACTATTCAGTAAAATCTGTTAATAGAATAATAAATCAGGATTCTTGGAGGATAATGGTCGTTTTTCGCCAAATCTAATTTTAATATTATAACTATTACAGGCATCAATAATATTATTCATAAGTTCTGCAAAATCGGTTCTGCAAAATTGATTGCTATGTTTCAGTATTTAACTTTTTTTTATTGTTAGCTGTTTTTATTAGCAGCTCTAAAAGTATGACTAAATATCTGAAAAGCTTTTTTAACATTCGTCGCATCGAAATTATTCGGACGTGCTTCTGTGATGTGAGATAACAAATTTGAGCCTCCTTTTGTGACATTGTCGATAGACCATGTCATTTCGAAATCTGAATATGATGCAATTATTTTTCCATCATAATACAGATTTGTGTGTCTCCTAAAGAAACTTGTTTATCTTTTCATCAAATGTGGAAAATCAAATGAGTCATAATATGTTTTACCGTTATGTGTAAAATATAGTTTTTTTGTATTAATATTCAGCTGAACATAGGTACTTTGATTACTTGTACCTTGGTCACATATTAGAAGTTGCACGTCAACTCCTGCTTCGTTTAGTCTATCTAGACATTTTTTCACTAATATTATTATTTCCTCAGCTTTCATACATTTTCCTGGTAAAAAGTATGCTAAAGGCTAACGCCATGGATGATACACATTCAAACTATCTAAACAGAATACAAAAACACATTAATTACTTCTCTCAGACTTTCTTCCTAAAGGTCCAAGATCAACAAGATCTTCTATTTGATATAGATCTAATTTCTGCGAATATTCCTCATAACTTTTTATAGACATTTCATCCCTTTTAGTTTTAAAGCGCACACTGTTTCCTCTAATGGAAGCTGAGAAAGTTTGTCTTTTAATTTTTGAAATATGAATTATAACAGTCTAGATCACCAAGCATGTCTCAAGCAAAATCATGCAAATCTGTGATTGCTTATGATGCTAGTAACTTGGTTTGTAAAATACTTGTCTTTAAGGATTTTAAGTACACAGTCATTGAATCAGCTACACAGGCAACAATGTATTATATTGCCAACAATTGACTAGATAGCAGCATCCAAGTTGCCTCGCCTTGTCAATATAGTTTTAAAAGTCTGGGAAAGAAAACTAGAGCTTTTTAATTTTTCTACGGATTTTCTTGTTTTCTTTCGCAATAAAAACAAAATTTTTCTAATAAATTTTTAGAAAAATTCACCTACAATCAAGAAAATTCGCAAAAAAATTTAAAAAGAAAACATTTTTTCCAAGCTTTTGAAACTATAGTCAACTTCCTTCTCCTCCCTCCCCCTCGTGAAGCATCACCTTGTCGTGGTGAGGGGGCTCACTCCATAGTGATAGAGTGCTAAGAATGCTGTGTACGCTCCCTCGGGAGTGTTTATTAAAAATATACATATTAAACGCAAAAATATGGCGACACGCTATAAATCTTTCCATCTAGTCTTTTTATACTGCTCTTATTATATAGGGGAGACCGGGGCTTTTCGTTAGGGGGGGTAATTCGTAAAAATGGAAATATCTTTGTATGGGTATATGTTAAAAATTTATTTTAAATACTGTAAACGCGTCCTAATACAACGTTACTAATAAAGTTTCGTTGGCGACGACGTCATATTGAAGTCGTGGCAGTAAAAAATGTG
>QKQZ01004167.1:0-33941 GCA_003595255.1 Solenopsis fugax | reverse complement strand
GCTCCGGTCGCATCGCGGCCCCACGATTTATGTCTGGTCTCGCGTGCCCACGACCGCGGAGGCGCGCGGTGCATCGACCCATCTTCTCGCTCTTTCGCCTTGCGTCGCGATGCCTACGCGCCGTAAAGGACCGCCTGGTTGTCGTCCTTCTCCTTCTCTTCCTCCCCCCCAGAATGCTAGGCGTCGACAAACACGGGGGGCGAGATTATTGGGTCATGATGGAGTTGTAGAAATTTACAGGAAAGCCGGAAGAAAAGACGAGGACACATACCTCGCGGTCAACCAGATTGTTCACGCGGTCATTTATCGCGGAAACTCATTCGTCTATGTTAAATCTACATCATCTGCATCAAAGTCATTTATCATTGCCATATTTCTTTCTTTGTTTAGTAATTAAACCTCACTTTAGACGATTCATAAAACAAACTTTTATTTCTTTTTTTATATCTATGTGCATATAGCGCACAAAATTATAAGTTCTATCTTGAATTTTACGCAAAATGGTTCGTCTTAAGTTAGAAATGATAAATTCTACGTGTTCTCGAGATCTTCCAAGTGAGCGACTAGTACTGGCTATAATAGTAGACTGCAGTTTGAAGACAGAGTAGTAGTAGTAGTATTTATTTACTTCAGCATACAAATTAGCCGAGAAGGGGACTTGGTTTACAACATATTGCTAAAACACATTCATCCATCCATTCGTTCTACGCTACCTATACATTACTTTACTTATACTTAAACCTTACCTATTCTATAACTTAATATTCTTACTTTTCTTACATTAACTTTTTCTTATTTGCATTTTATATTTTTCCTTTTACATTTGGTATGTTCTATTTGTTCGATTTTTTGATATTTACGTTTACCTTCTATTATCCCTACTCTCTCTCTCGTCGCTTTCCTCCTCCTTTTTAGTTCTCTTTCTCTCCAGTTTGAAGACAGAGTATATTCCAAACGATATTAGTTTGATTTTTTTCCTAGATGTTGACAGTCCCTTAACTAAATCGAAAAGTGTTCCGAATCCATGTCATATGTTATAATTAGTATTAACCTGTAAACAACTATTCCCTGATGAAAATGTTACTCAGAACTTTTATACAAATTGGAACACTTCAGAAATATTGAGAAAAGATGTAGATTTTCTCAATATTTCTGAAGTGTTGCAATTTGTATAAGTTCTGAGAAAAATTTTCATCAGGGAATAGTTGAATTATTTACAAGTTATTATGACATATGATATATAGGTTCGAAACAGTTTTCAGTTTAGTTAAGGACCTGCCAACATCTAGAAAAAAATAAGCCAAACTAATATCGTTTAGAATATATCCTCTATCGTTTTGAAAAAAAAGACTCTATAGTTACTGTGGAGGATCACAAAAGTTTCGACTCTCGTATCAAACGAAACAATCGTATCAATTTAAAAAAATGTGCGCGAGTCATTGGATTAAAATAAATTAGTACATAATAAACAGATCAGACTAAATAGATTGGCAAATAAATAAATAGTATATAACAAAATAATAGAATAGATGGTAGGATAATAGAATAAATAGATAAGAAAATTTTGATGTTCCGTTCGAGAAACTCCATTGAAATTCCGTTATCCGGAGCTAGTCAAGGAACTGCGGATTAAAAGAGACTATTGTCATCCTCGGATGTTACTTCCTCTTTTTATCCTCTCTCGTTTATTGTCCGCCACACTCATCACTTCACTTTGCGGCAAGCCGAGATCCGTGAAGTCAAAGTTCAGATTCAGATTCTATGAGGCTCGATATCGAACAATGTTTCTCGCTTCCTAAATCTCTATATATGACATCGAAGGCAATTCGTACGCGTCTCTTGAAAGAAAGTCTTGCATACGAAACGCAAAAAGATCGATGCGCCGCAAATACATCCCGAGCATTTGCGAAATCTGAAAATTCCTTTGTGCGCGAGAATAATTTACCCTCTCTGAGAATAACTCGTCGAACAAAATTGTTTTGCCGAGCAGAGTACGTAATTATTGCAGGAGTTTTATTTGTTCGGTTTGCAGAATAATTTCCTGTTGATGGACAGAGGATGCTATCTGATTGCCCATTCAACCACGCTTTACCCCTCTCCCCGTTCACCCCATAGAGAGATAACGCTTTTGGCTACATAAGTAAATAAAGAAGCACGAAATTACTTCCTTAATCTCAGGAATAGTTATCTGAGGTGATTTTTTACACTTCAGCAGCGAGAAAATAAAGCTCATTATCAGTCACAATAGTTCTCTTTTCTAATCAAACCTGCCTTTTGTTTATTTTACATTTTTTAGAAAATATTGAGTAAATCTATACAACTAATAATCTCACATCCTAATATAAATTGTTATAGAACAATAATTTGTAGGTAATAATAGTAATTTTTAATTGGGGTGTAAAAACCATCTCAGATAATTGTTTTTATTAAAACAATGTAATGAAAAACTAGGTGACTAATTTCGAATTAAAGGAATTCCTTAAGAAAAAGTTCAACTGATTAGCATCAGTAATTGATATAGTAATTAGTTTATTGAAACACTTGCTTAACAGTCAGGTTGCTCAAAAGTCATATTTGCCTCTAACAATAATTTTTTATGAGAAACTGAATAAATGTACGAAAGTGAAATTTTGAGAGATATTTGTACAACATAAAGATAGAACAAAAATATTTTTTATTAGACAAATACTTATAGTTAGTTAGTTAGTTAGTTAATTGGTTTATTTAATCCCCTTAGGGTTACAAATCTTTCATATCTTAAACAATTTCCTTACATACTACACTTAACACTATCTTATCTTAACTTAATCTATCTTAGTCTACCTCTTATAATCTAACGCTCGCCCTATGCACACATACGGGATCTCCGCTTTCGTCGCAAGCTTCCCTATTTTTCAATACTCTTATTTTATTCCTCATTTACTATTTTTTTATCATTCTTCAATTTTTCATTGTCATTTAATCCCCCTCCCCAGGCAGTCCTCTTGCTCTCTCCTTTTCTCTCCCTCTCATTCATATTACCTTTTCACTCTCTCTCTCTCTCTCTCTCTCTCTCTCTCTCTCTCTCTCTCTCTCTCTCTCTCTCTCTCTCTCTCTCTCTCTCTCTCTCTCTCTCTCTCTCTCTCTCTCTCTCTCTCTCTCTCTCTCTCTCTCTCTCTCTCTCTCTCTCTCTCTCTCTCTCTCTCTCTCTCTCTCTCTCTCTCTCTCTCTCTCTCTCTCTCTCTCTCTCTCTCTCTCTCTCTCTCTCTCTCTCTCTCTCTCTCTCTCTCTCTCTCTCTCTCTCTCTCTCTCTCTCTCTCTCTCTCTCTCTCTCTCTCTCTCTCTCTCTCTCTCTCTCTCTCTCTCTCTCTCTCTCTCTCTCTCTCTCTCTCTCTCTCTCTCTCTCTCTCTCTCTCTCTCTCTCTCTCTCTCTCTCTCTCTCTCTCTCTCTCTCTCTCTCTCTCTCTCTCTCTCTCTCTCTCTCTCTCTCTCTCTCTCTCTTTCTCTCCTTTCCTTTCTTTCTCTTCCATCAGTTCTTTCTCTTCTTCATCCCTCATTCACTCCCTCCCTCTCTCTCCACTCCCCTCTCCCAACCTCCTCCTCCTCCTCAACTACCTCCACCCCCATTCCACTCCCCTCCCTGAATTTTTCTAATTAGACAAATACTTATATAAATATACGATATATACATAGTTGAAGTATATACCATTTCTTCAGAAGGTTTGCCGCTATCAGATGAACCTCTATAAAACAAATTGAGACTTGGTAATAGATAACACACACATTTTGGTAATAGATAAAATTTAATAAGTGAATTTACAAATAAGTTTAATAAATAAAATTCTTTATGCTATTTCACGTATATTAATTTTATCTAAAATATTGTTTATGATGGAGATGCTTGTACTTATTACAATCTTTCGCTACGGCTAGCTGGATGCAAGCTTATCGCTCTCGATAAGAAAGCTATAATTTTCGTAATCTCTCGCCAATCAAGCGTTCCTTCTCGATTCATCATCGAAATACGGAACAAACAGACAAAAGCGGGGCATCGCGCGGAGGCATGGCTTTCCGATTTCCTCGAATGAATCACGTTTCTTCCGTTTAATCGACGGAACGCATCTCGAATGCGAGAGCGTGCCGACTTGGTCGGCGATAATCAAGACACTCTTCTTCTTTCGATGACTCCCGGAAATAAAAATTTTTGGGGAAGTTTTTCTTCGAGTGGAAGAGTTCTTTCGGATGTTTAAAGCTCGCAGTGTTAAGGAGCGTCTACAATGCAGTGCGTTGCGATGTTACGACGCTACGATGGATCAATCAGAGAAGAAAAAAATCATATTCTCCTCTTCGATTGGTCCATCGCAGCGACTGCATTGTAGACGAAGTCGTAGCAAATTGAAAAATCTTCCCCCAAATTTGAGTTTTGTTATCACAAGGAAATTTTTGGCAAGATAAAAGATTTAGGAAAATTTTTAAGGGATGTAAATATAAAGATCTATATAGTATCTTCTGGAACGTA
Source organism: Solenopsis fugax (assembly GCA_003595255.1). Lineage (NCBI taxonomy): Eukaryota > Metazoa > Arthropoda > Insecta > Hymenoptera > Formicidae > Solenopsis > Solenopsis fugax. Next base: position 29,443 of record QKQZ01004167.1, on the reverse strand, counting down.
TTTATTTATATTATATATTAACTTTTTATTATATTTATTTTAAATACTTATAATTTAACAACACTGAAAGTCTTTAGTATTGTTAGATTATAGATATTTAGAATCAGACTACGCATTGAAGATTGAATTATCGATTAAAGATCGAAGATTGTCCAATCATACTATGATTGCGATCGGCATTATAATTGACAGGTCAATTATGAATGTTCATTATAAAGATGCGTAGCTCTCAATAGGCGTAAACGTGACACAATTGTAATTTATAGATATTATAAGCAAAAGTTGAAAATCAAATTATATTGCATTACCGAAAAGGTAACAATCGATTTGATGAAATGTATACTCTCTTCAGTCTCTTCGTCTTTTGTCAATCTTCGGCCGACGGCTATTGGGAATGAAAGGACAGAATCGAATGCGCATCCTTCTTTTCGCGAATCTATAAAATAAATATATAAAACGGATCTTTCGTTCTCGAAGAGATTCACGATTTGAGATCGCACGGTACTTCCTTTGGGATGTGCTTTCCAAGGAAGAGCTCTCAAGATGAAATTTTCCGGCGCGGCGTTTTCGTTCACGCTTCTCTTCTATCCGGCGCTTTAATTAGAAACGTCCCGGCCTTCGTTTGTCGATCGAGATTCGATTCTTCGCGTCGCCGAGAGTTCACAGGAACGCCTACTTGACCGTGGCACACGACGCCGCGTGTACCTGATAAGAACAGACACGTGGTTGCCATATTTCATTCCCATATTTTTCAACTACGTGATCAGAAATTTATCAATATGATATCAACATCTAATGTTTTGTGATTTCATTTCTAAATCAATATATTATAATTTTTTCTCAAACTTTTAACATGAATTCTACGTAGACACTTTCATATAAATTTTAATATATGTGATCACGTAAATTATTGATTGATGTTTTGACAGTACAAAATATTTCAAGAATATTTAACGTTAGTTAGGATAGAATACAATAAAAATTAAAATTTACGTGAATTTTATCCATAAAAAATGAGAAAATTAAGATGAAAATTGATTAGAATTGTCGACTAGGTTTTCACATTCTAGTTATTGAGTTGACGTGATTTCCATTTGAATCCATGTGACAAACACATTGATTCCATGTATACCTGCTCTTGGGTAATCATCGCGTGTACGTCACGAATTGGGGAGGCAAAGTCGAAGCCTCGCTTCGAATTCAGTCGCGCGTTTTAGAAAGATGATTCCTTCAGAAAGTGTCCCAAAAAAACTGATCAGTCAAAAACGAATTATTGCGAGATGATCCAGACAACACAGTCGCCAATCGGGTCACAAGACACGTCTTAAAGATACATTTCCAAAAATAGTCTTAAAAACGTCTAAATAACGTCTTGCAGACGTCTCATGATTTAATTTTTAATTTTGTGCTGTCTGGATGAGCGTTCTTCAGTCAGTTGATTCGGTTTTTGAGAACGAGCTTGTCAGCAATCCGTAAAACGTCCTTAAATCCCCCAAAACTTACCGAAACTTACAATGTCTGAGCTATTAGGAGTAGCCGTATTTATTGCCCGAATCGATTAAGATAGGAGGTAGGAGGGTGGTGAGCGATCTGGGCAGCTTTGAATAATTCAAATGCAAATATAGCGAACGGAGCATCAATATTAGTCGTATAAGGGAACGAAGTCGAGAGTTTCAAATTTTCCTCGCAAGTAGTCGAAAGGATTTCTATCGCATATGCCAACGTAGAATCTCTCAGCTCTTCTTCTTCTTTCCTCTAATAATGGCGCTTGATCACTTTTGGATCTCTCAGCTCGAAGATCTTGCTGTTATGTCGATAAAATAGCGAACGGTAGCTAGTGAACAAATTACTTTGCTTTGCTACCATCTAGCAGAAATGTATCGTACTGAAACGTGATAGTTTACGTCGAAATTTCATTTATCAATTATTAGGTTTGTTTTTTTGTAGTTACACTACGTTAGACTTTCCAAATGAAACAATCACATAATTAGATGCTGGAGAAAAATGAAGATATGATGGAAAGTATACAAAATAATTAGAAGCGACAAAGAACAATTAAAATTATTAGTTTTGTTCTATGTAGCTATACCACGTTATACTTTCCGCACTAGAAATGAACGAGCGCACGTTGGAGAGAAATGGAGGAAAGACAAAAAGTTTAGTTACAAAAAACAAACTATTTTGAAGTTAATATTTACTTCGAATGGCTGAAGTTTGCGCGTGAGTTTGCCGCGACTTTTATTTCGATTGTTTACGTTTTTAATGCTTCTAAAATCACCTAATTTATTCTAGTAGGCTCGTACATACAAAATAGAGAATCGATGCGTCTCGAGAATGGAGAGGAGAAATTTTATCCAAAATAATTGATTAGAGAATAAAAGTATCCATATATTATTCGTGTACATCACGACGATTATAACTGAATGTGCACTCTCTCGCCGTTGTATTAATATAAACAATAATAAAACTTTATTTGCCACAATCAGTACTATCTAACCATAAGAAGTTATGTACACCATTTTCAAGTAACTAATACGACGCGTGGTATATAATAAATAATTTCTTTGCCACTTTAAATGCCAACAACACGTAAAATGCAATACGACTTATATTGATGTAGTTTTAAATTATTTAGGTAGTGCATGCAAACTCTTTAGGTGTATGTAGAAATATATATATGTATGTTTATATATATATTATATATATACAGAGTCTTCCAAAACCCACGATAAATATTTTAATGACAGATTCTTTGGAAGATTTTAAGACGAAAATTCTAATATCAAAATGTCGAGGCTATAATAATTTTCAAACGGGAATAGTTTAAAAATTACGAATGACAGGGTTAGAATTTCGAATGCTCAGGGACGTCATTTTTCTCAAAATTATGACGTGATAGCCAAATTTGAGCAACAAATTCGTGTCCAGCATGCAAAAATTGTCCATAAAAGTCACTTACCGTTAGTTTCATTATATCCGCAGAAAAAAATGTCTATTTTCGTAGGTTAATGTAATCGGTACGTGCATTATTTTACCTACATTAATATTCACTCTCTAGTAATGATAAAAAAATATCTTTATAGGCCGATCTTACATAAAGACTTTTATCAACCAAACTTTTATGAACCAAATAAACGATGATTGACATTTTGATATTTGACACGTTAATATCGACATAATTATTAAACTATTATGTACAAATATTTATCTGATTTTATATTAAATTATTTTATTATAGACAGAATTAGATTCTGAATAAAACTCTCATTGCGTATTTTAATTTCATTATTGTAAAAGGCATTCGGTTCAAGGGAGCACATTACCATCCCTGAGCGCGCAAAATTCTAGCCCTGTCATTCGTAATCTTTAAACTCTTCCCATTTGAAAATTATTATAGCCTCGACATTTTGGTATTAGAATCTTTGTCTTAAAATCTTCCAAAGAATCTGTCATTAAAATATTTATCGTGGATTTTGGAACACCCTGTATATATAACATAACTCTAATATTAATCTTTATTCGTGTTACTTATTTTCAAATATATAACTATTTACCAAAACCATATTTTATTCGTGAATAAAGCCATTAAACAGCATTAATAAATCAATGCATCGTAGCGTTAATGTGACAACGCTACTCGGAAGTACGCGAATATCTGCGAATGTAATAACCTATTGCGCTTCTTGCAACGAAATTTTATAATGCTAAAATGCATCATAGAAGTTTCATACTTTATTACTTTTTATGCGTGTAAAATAAACCGTTTTAGGGACGTACACATTATGCTCGGTTTTCTGGTACTGTTCCAGCAATTAAAACTTTTACGTGACAAATGCAAGTCTCGATGCAAGTTAGAGAAAGATATCCGAAATATCGGTGTACCACAATCTTCCATCATTTAATAATAATCACACGATTTGATATGACTGCGTATTAAAAATATAACGTAAATATAACCATTTAGTGCTTTGTCAGAATCGATGAGCGCCAATCGGATTCGCAAGCATGGTATTTCAAAGTGTACGTCTTTGTATGATCCTCTTCTCCTGCAATTCGGTATCGTAGCGGTTCCTTTTAATCATGGAAATTCTATGAACGCATGAATGGACTTAATTCCAGAGCAGACTTAAAACTAAACTCCAAATGCAATGTCAGCTTTATCGTATCGCTATACTCGTGCAGGGTATACAGATACAAGCGTATGTATCGTCACCCCCCGCCGTATGCTGTATAGCGGAATACAAGTAATTCAACGAGAATCTACAATGGAATATGTACGTTGTTACTTGCCACTGATTCGGCTTAGCGTGTTTCGGTAGAAAATCTTTTGTACATATATAAAAACATTAAAAGACACGAGAGTCCCGCACCAGCCGATCGGCGAGTCGGGCCGCTCAAATAAAGTCTTCACGTGTATGGCCATTCAGCTTTTTTCGGAAATGCTATTTTATGTACTTCCAACGCGAGATTAAAAGCCGGCATTTCGTCTCTTTATCCGATTATCGTTACGAAGTAATAAAATATTCGGCCGAACGTCCAGAAATATATTCATGAGCGACAATTTCAAAGATTTCTGTAACAACAGCGTAGTGTGCGTAGTGTGCTCCTGAAACAGTTCTGCCTCTGGTGTATGATCATGCGGTCAATCGCTCTTTGACTTTCCGTCGGTCTCCTTTTGATCCGTCTTTTTCTCCGCTTCATCCGACTTCGTTTCAGACTCCTGCTGGCTACCCTCGTCCTCCTCGTCGGAATAATTTGTCGGTGCTTCGCCAGGCTTTAATAATTTTCCGACGTAATCGTATCGCTCTGTAATAAAAAAAAACAAACGTATTTTTTTATACTGTCGCTCTTTTAGATAATTTTGTTGGATATCTCAGTATTTATCAATCAGTATCATCTCAGTATTTATCTCAGTATTTATAAATTTTCGTATCGCACTCATAGGCTAAGCCGAACAATAAAAAAAGCCTTGAACCATGCTCTCATTCATTATTCATGAGATTCAAAGCTCCTGTGTGTATTAAGTTAGAAATAGAATTTACTATCTCATACGGGTGAAGAATATCGCGTTAAAAAGAAGTGTTAACGCAGAGTCTAAAAAATCCATCTCGTTTTATAATACGTATTCAATATATTATGCTAGATCTTTTTATTAGGATGCCCTACATAGATAAACGTCACCAAAGGAAATTGTACTAATGAGTATTAAGATAAGATCGTCACTTCCATAATCCTATTTCTTGCACATAGAAATTACGTCGATACATTAGTGTAGCATTGTGAATAACAGCTCGCTTTATCTAACTTTCTCTTCTCGCTGCTGAGAGAATCATTGTCGTTCAAGGGACGCTAATTTGCTCACCTTTGAATTGTTCTTCCCACTCCTTGATAGAATTCATTTCTGTAGTGTTCAGGTCGCTCAAATCATCGTATTTGTCCGTCGCGGCGTCCACTGCAAACCTTGCGAGTGCCCTACTAGCATCCCGACCGCCGAACGCTTCATAGGGTCCACCTAGGCAAAGGATACAACATAAGATTCTTAGAAGACGTTGGCACACACTATGTGCAATCTTCTTACGACTGATCAGTCCTTTATCTCAAGGCCATTCTACAATAGCGTGAACGTAGTTATGAGTGGTTGTAAAATATTGTAAGGTACAGTCGTACATTCAGCTCTGGCAGCATAAATCAACTTTAATCTCGGTTCTTTTTTTATTTTTATAAGTGGAAAAAGATAAAGAGGAAGTTAAACTGAGATTAAAGCTATTAAAGCTAATTAACACTGGCAGAAAAATGGACATCCACTGTGCTTTACAGTCACCTGACTACGTTATGCTATTACAGAATGGTTCTCATTCCTACTAGGAATCACCGGTGATGCAATGCAAGAAGGAAAATACGCGTGTAAGATACTCCTGCAAAATCGAGCGATCTCACGATTACAATCGTCATCCTACTCTTAACTTTATCGCTCCGCTCAACGGGCTTATCAATTTCTAAATAAAAAAACACTCGAAATTTTTTAGCCGTGCATCTGCCTGTTCTAGATGCAAAGGAGACCTCCTCGCCGGTGGGGTATACGTCACGCGGGACGTGATAAACCGCTATCGTCAGCGACGCAATTGGAGAAGCACAATTGGTCGTGACGAGAGCAGCGAGAGAAACTTTCGCGATTTTATTTTTGCGGCGCATGATATCATCGCGAGACACTCCTTGCGGGCCGCAAGCTAATAAAAAAGCGACTAATAAAGCGGCGCCCGAGAGAGATAGAAAAAATGCTGGAGCGAGGAGAGGCAACGAGCGGGGGGAGAGAGAGAGAGGGGGAAGGAGAGGAGAGAGGAAGAGACGAAGAACTAAACGCGGTCCGGAAAAAAAAGCATCGTTCGATCGGAGTCAAGAACGCGATAGAGATCGGCGGTGAGGGAGAATTGATCGCTGTAATGCAGAGGCCACGGAGGCGACTCACCAGGGCCGTAGAACCTGGCGCCTCTGGTGACGTCGTAGACGCTACCGTTGACGGCGACGAGTATCCGGCCGTCCGGGCCTTTGCCGTCGTACTTGGTCAGCTCCTCGATCGCGAAGTCGCGACGCAGCTTCGGTAGCTTCTTCACCTCCGGCACGGGCTCCTCGGTCCGCGTGCGGCTCTTGACGATCTTGTAGACCAGGATAGCGATCACGCCCACGAGGGCGAGGTTCACCGGGCTCTTGACGATCTCGCTGATGAAGCTCGACAAGAACTGCGACTGTTGTTGTTGCGGCTGCTGTTGCTGTTCCTGGGCCGCGGCGGCCGGCGTGCCGCTCTTCTCGGCCATTTTGATCAAAAGCAAACCGACCGAGCTATCTAGCGGACGAGGAGTGTCGTCGAGGAAGACGAGAGATTACGATGAACGCACCTCGGAGAGAGGGACCGCAACGATGTGCGCTGCGCGGCACCCGAACTTGTCGCGAATATACGTACGTGCGTGTGAGCGCACGCGCGCGCGAATGACGCGTATGCGTGTGGCGCGTGCCTGCCGACGCGTACAACTCGGAGCAGTCGGAGCGGTCGACGAAGAGCAGAGAGCCTGGCCTCCTCCTCACACTCACCGAGAAGCGCGCGCGGGGCAACGAGGAATTAGAGAGAACGATCGTCGAGAACCGCAAACTGATATTGGCCGACTAGGCGCCGCTCGCCGACGAGTGACGATGATTCGACGCGCGCGACGATAATCGCGCGACACCAGCGATGCGTACCGGTGCGCGTTATGTAGCCCTCCCTTCCTCTTCTCTTTTTCCACCGCCCAATTGTATGTATGTACATATACATATGCGAAACGAAAGAGAGAGAGAGAGAGAGAGAGAGACTCAAGCCATGTTATACGTGGCCGCACCGCGGTGGTTGCAGGGCCGTAGACGCGGATGTAAGCAGACGCACAGGGAACAGGGGCGGCGGGAGCGAGGAGGGAAGTGATTTTCCGCACGAAAAAATGCCGCGTAATATCCGCGCGATAATTTTGTTAAAGTTGGTCCTCTAATTGATTCTTAAATCGAATTTATAAATCCATTGGGTTATAAATTAATTGATCATTTTGATTTATCAGTTAATTATATAATTTTACCAGTTTACACTGAACAGTAGAAATTATTTCGTCTCTCTCCGCGATAATTTCATAAAAGTTACTTCTCTAATTGGTTCTTGAATGTATAAATTAATTAGGTTTATTGATTTATTGATTAATTACTTAATATTTAATTGTATTTCACCAGCTTGTCTATTCTAATATTTCTAATAAAGTTCTAATTCTTTCTCACTGTTCGTCTCTATATATCTATCCTTGTTTCTTATGAGACTGCAATTTTCATTCTCGCGATGTGTGCCTCGTTCGTGTATTAATAACAAGTTGGAAACGATGTATCTAAGAAAAAAAAAAAACGAGAGACTTTGCATCCTCACATGTCGCATGACGTAACACGTAACCGGTGTCAACGTACACACAGGTCGTGGCACTCGTGGCATGGCATCTGAAATTTATTAACGAGTTTCCCGTTAAATTCGATATTTCGGGCACCGTCGATTTTTGCCGTCATGCTTATCGTCCTGTCTCGACATCCCGTCGCGTCGATCCGTTCGAAGTGCGAAAGGGATTCGGAGCGGATATCGTTATTTTAATGTGCGAAGTATACTGTACTTCGGCGGCCGTACTACTTTGTACCCGTTTGCTTTTCTGCGAAGAGCTAGTCTAGACTAGAAATGTACCGTTTTCCTCTCTCCCTGTCGCGAGCAAGAAACAGTTATATAGTGAGAGGGAAAAAGCCGATTACCGAGCTTCGGCCGTGAGATAATCGTTCTCTCCGTAAAAAAATTTTATGCTCGTATGAATTTTATAATATGGAATAGCGAGATTTCTTGCTCCGCTGTCGCAAGGTCTCGGTCGCGTATCGCCGATTGCGTATATGCCCGTCACCGAACGATTTGTAGAAAAAAAACGTATAATTGTGCGCATCAATTCTTCAAAGTCATGCTACTCGAAGTCACATGTTCTAGATAGGTGCCATACGTATGTACAACGTACGATACGTGCTGATACGTGCGTGCCGTCGCGATTAGGTTAGCCCCGCTGCAATTATGGCGGTCACGGGACCGAATCGCACGTTATTATGATTTTACGATAGGATATATCCTCGTTACTTTTACCCTTTCTTTCTCCCCACTTTACATAATGCGAAATAACTCGCGAGACGCAACTCTGTCTGTCCCGAGACTTCGTGTCTAGATTTTCTTTTGATCGCGATTCTGTATACGCGACCATTGATATATGTTGCCTTGCAATTAAGTCTGTTTTCTTTTGTAGTTGAACTAGCAAAGTGTATGTGTAAAATTTGGCAAAAGCGAGAAGGCAAGTTTTAGTATAGTTCCCAATTTTGTTTGATTCAAGTGATCTTTTTCGTATTGTTGCTGTATAATTTTGTGTAAAAAAAATTAAATATTTAAACTTTTAACATTTTAATAATAAAAACTATACTAATCTTGAATTAACATTTAAGTGAAAATTTATTAGCACTCTAGGATTAAATATAAAGAATATAAGTAATTCAGCTATAAAAACAGATTTTGATTTTTAATCGAACTTGTCATACCTTTCATCCTTCCTTTTCTTCTCTGAACTTTCAATAATATAGGATTAATAAAAGTCATGTTTTAAACACACAGTATATTTTAAACACATAATATAACAAATTATGTGTTTAGAACATATTTAAAAGATGATTTTAAAATATTATGTATTTAAAACATACTGTGTGTTTAAAGCATGATTTTTATAAACTCTGCAATAATGTTTTGTTTCAAGAAGAATAATAAAACTACAAGAACAAGACTAAATATTTTGTTTTACAGATTTTGTTGGATGTGTTCGCGAATCAGTCATTTTATTTTGCATTATTATGGCAATCATCTACAAAACGCAGCTCGCGTAGCAAACTTTATACATATATATTGTATACATATATATATAATCTACTTACTTGAATAAATTGTACTTATAGTGGACGGCACTGTTGTATCGAGAATACTGATGCTTTGTCGCTTCCAAGTCAATCTTGGAATAACCTACTACTGCTACTGTAGATAAAGGCACCGTCGTTTACCTCCTACGTCGTGTTTGACCGAGGTAATAACAAGGCACCTCTGATTTGTGCAACATACATATAGATACAGATACCTATCTTTCTATTTCTAGTTTGTGTGAGTCAAACTATAGGTTGCCACTTAACGAATGTAAATGTGTCTGCTTAAATATGTAAATATTGTTTTTACAATATTTTTGTAATCTTTTAAGCCTTTATGATGATAATCTTTCCTTCCTGATATTCGAGATATGGACGGATATCGGTGATAGACGACACAGCCTCGGAATTAACTCTCTCCGAGCACATCGGGCAAGTCTCTTCGGACTCCACGATTCTAGCGTAACACGAATTACATTGTAACAGATAATCTCAAACAGTATTTACACTCTTCTTGTGATACTTACCTTAGAAATTCACTTCTGATAGCTGGGAAATCACACTGAGGGCATACCGTAAAGTCATCTTCTATGATATGTCGTCCCTGTAAACACATGGTAATCATAGAAATGAGAAAAGCTGACTCCTTTTCTCATTAGTAAGCAACACTTAAATGGTCTTACCGTCGCGATGCAAAAAGGTATGGTGTTTTTACACTTATCACAGGTCACTTCAGTCTCGGGAAGTCTGCTCTTGCAGTATGGGCATGGAGTGAGAGACTCATCCTCGTTCTCAATATCCTTGGTTCTCGGTGGTTTTCTTACAATCGCCTCGATCTTCTTACTATATTTCGCGTCGATTTGTCCTCGATACTCGGGACGCATCAGCATAGCGGCGAAATTGAAAGCCGCATTCTTCAAGCCCGCTCTGTGGCATTCTATCACGGTTGAAGTTAGTATCGGTACGATATCTGAAACGTAAAATGTCGTATTCGTTTTACCGTGAGCCGAGCATTAATTCATTCGCATTAATTGCCGCAGGAAATAGCCTTTGTTACTAACGTGAGGGAAATTTCGATATGTTATTGGCCACCCTTATAAGCATCCGGGCACCTCGCAAATGATCGCTTCTTTTCACGTGTAATCTCACCAGGATATAAGAATGCAAGAGTCTCAAGTTAGTTTGCATCTCCAAGGGTATGGTAATCTTATTTCTCTTCAATTCTTGGTACATGCCGAACAACACATCGTGAGCATTTCTATAGTTTCCTGAAATAACAAATCCATTGTACTGTAGCATCACGTATATTTGGTATGGACATAAATACGTACCATTAACTTGTTCCTCGTTTGCAATTATAATCGCCGTCTTAGCCGCTTCTTTATATTGTTTCCTAGCCATGTACAATCGAAACAGATATTTCGGATCCTGATAAAAGATGTACGAACATATTAGAAGCTTTCTTTTTTTAAGTAATATCTTTGTATAAATTTAATGTTAACCTTCGGTAACCCGTCACCACCTAATAAGAAATCTATCAATTGATTAGCTAATTTATCATCTTTGGAAGATGCAATAGCATCTATAGCATAGGTAATTGCTCTATCGTCGTCTGGAACCAATTGTGCAGCTTTCAACAAATGTTTCAGAGCCTGAAAAAAAAGCTCGTCAAAACACATCAATATTATGTACGTAAATAAAATTAAGATTGCAAAATTTACTTTCTGATATTCTTTAGAATGGAAATAGTATTTTCCAGCTAAAAGATTATTTTTCTGAGATTCAAAATGCATTGCAAGACTTCTAAAATCTTCTCTTCGAACATTAGTATCCTCGATCGTGTTCACCAATATTTCTCCATACAATTCCATTTTGCCATGCTGATTGGCTAATTGAAAAGCTTCATCGTGACAATTTGACAGAATTAAGAATTTGATAGCTGAATTGTAGTCGTTCATCCTTTGGAAATACTTTGCAACCATCTTTGCACCTTCTATGCTTTTAGTTTGTTGGACAACTTCAACACTGCGAGCTATGGAATAAAATATAGACGAGCATGTTATTTAAATATATTCTATTTTGTAGGATTACAAAACGTAATATAAAATATATTTACCAGGATTATTTAAATGTTCCAGATTAATTCTGATTATGTTATCATAATCTTTAGCGGTTTCGTACGCTTTGGCAGCTTCTTCATATTTACCCTCGGATTCTTTGGCTTTAGCATATTGTACGTTAATTTTCGCTGATGATATTTGCGGTAAGAGCTGTCCTACCTTGTGCCAATTTTTTAATTTTATATACGCAGAGGCAGCCTTGTCAAAGTATTCAGCTTTTTCATATAACTGTGCAGCTTCGTTAAATTGCTAAAGATACATAAATATTTATGTAATAGCAAAATATAATTGAATCTTCGAAATTTAATAGAGAGATGAATATACCTTCATTGATTCTAAAATCTCCGCGCATTCTTTCCGTAGTAGCCTCGAGCTATCGTTATCCATAGCTATCCCAACTCCTTTTCTGCTGTCACCACATCTTATAGACATTCTCGCTATTCCTGCTAAACACTGAGTTCGATGATGAGGATTTTGTGCAACCAAAACGGACGTGTTGTCAACTAAACCACGTTCATAATTTGTTAGAGCTTTTGGGTAGTTTCCTCTGCATAAAAAAATTCATTTATTTAATAATTTGCATAAATGACAAAAGAAGATTGTTGCACATATTTCTATAAAATATTTTATTAAAGGTAAGTAACTGGATAATAATTTATACATATTATTATGTGCAATCTGGTTTTATTTTTAATAGAGTACTAAGAATAATATATAATTTTAATAGAGTACTAGAATAATATGTATATAAAAAATTCTTACGTAAACTCCAATTGTTGGGCGTACTCTCTGGCAATAAAAGGAATCTCATCAGGTTTTAATTTTTGCGCTAAACTTAACGCCTGCTCCCACTGCATTAAATCTCTCCTGAGATACAAGGCTTGCACAGGCTCGGAAGATTGCAGAAAAGACTTTTCGGCTTCGTTATAATTTCCTAGTAATATACACGCATGGCCGCATAACAAAGCCAATTCATCTATGTTCTCCATATTTTGTAACGTCCATACCATTGCCGCGTCTTCCATTTGCCGATACACGCGAATAGCTACGTATGATAAATTTAATATAGCATATTTTAATATCGTAAAAATACAACATTTTAATGTTGTAACATATCATGTAACATTACGCTTACCAAATTCGACATTTAAATTTGCAATGGCGCTCTGTCCTAGTCTTAACCATGCATCTTTCTCATTCAATTTTTCGCAAGTATTCCAGGCTTGCTGAAATCTGAAAAATAACCCAAAAACATTCTTTTAAATACTTTATACATGTTTTCCTACTTGCAAAATGAGTTATGTAAACCTTACCGTCTGCACAAAATCTGATTATCTAAAATTTCATTAATTTTTTTCTGTTCCACAATATTCCCTACATCTTCGTGGGATGTTAATGTTAATTGTATTAATTTGCTACCTATTGTACTCAGCGTTACCTCGCCAGAGTACATTAGTAAAGGCACTGAGTCCGATGGCAACTTGGTCGTACTTATCTTTATCACTTTGGTACCTGTGTAATCGAATATGTGAGATTCCGTGACAGTGATAATGCGTAACGCTCATTCAGAAGGTCTACTTACCTTCAACAAAGTATTTTACAAAAATGTATGTTACAATAACGCTTTTGTTGTACACCGCGAATATAGCACGTTCAAATATGTTCTGATCCCAGAGAATACCATCAATGTTATCAGGACAATCAGGCACAGTAATGGCCGCTTCGTTTATCGGATCAAACACATAAGCGTCCGACTTGTTGTCAACGAAGCACAATTGGACTCCATTCGCGTCCAAGTATAGTTCCTTTATTCCATTGTTATGTGTAAATTCGGTACATTGACGAAACGTTTCCAAGCAAAAATATATAACATGGCCCATCTGAAAGTTTAAAACAGACATGTATTATGTCTTCTGATTTATAATAGTGTCTAAAATGATCTCTCAGAATGATGCTGACTTACGTCATTACCATAAACCAGAAAATCCGAGCAAAGAGCGTGACATGTTATTCTACCGTCGGAAGAATTTGAATCTGGGAACATCATTGTATCCTTCCCATCATTTATTAGAGCCTGATCGGTTTTAATCTACACACGAAATAAAAATTATAAAGCCTATTTTGTGTGGGATTCTCGCTATTAATTCGAAGTTCGTAATTACCGAATGCAGCTGCACTTTTCCGTCGAACAGCACTGATATATATATCTCGTTCAAACACATACTATCTATCGTGGCCAAATAATCCCTCTCGAAATGTATTTTGTCGAAATGATTCGTAGACAAATCCCAGAAGAGCGCTCTATTGTTTAACCCTACTGCTAAATGTACTGGACCCACTGCTAATATCGCCGGTTCTATTATTGTGTTGATTATTTGTGGGATTGGTTTGTCCTGAAAATATGAATCCTGGTAAAAAAAAAAAACTGTTTTGTTATCTTATGACGATGAAGATACCTTGTCTAATGTATAAAGATGTACAGCCACTTCTGTCAGGCTTGTTAACAACGCTATTCTGTTGCCACAGACACTCATCAATTTTGGAATCTCTATTAAATAAATTAAAATATTGCCGATGTAAGTCACAACTGCCAGCATCGTTCCGTCCGTCGACCATTCGATACTACTAATGCCATTCTCATTGATCACTGTGATTAATGTCTCAGTTTCCTCGAGATTCTGCAAACTGTGTACCTTCAGCGTATTGTCGCCGCAAGTGGCTACTTTTGCGACCGTTTGGCTCAACGCAACATCCGTCAGAGAATCTCTGTGGTTTTTTATTTGAAACAGTTCTTGGCCAACTTCCTTTATGTGCGTCGATATCGCTATAAAGAAACCAGCCTCGAATCCTACCAGTATGTAACCATCGCCATACCTGTAAGGTAAAAATATAAGTGCACCATATTAGATTCAATATATTAAAATTATTTTGTTATTTTTAATAATTATATTTATTACTAATAGATAGAGAGTTACCACTCATAAGTTACAATTAATCCGTAACGTTTTTGAAAGGCCAATTCAATGGGATTTTCTGGGTCCAGGATGTTGTACAAGAACAGTGTTGTTTTGCTAACGATAAGGGATACCTAAATACATTTTTGCATATATCAATGGCTTTACGTAAACATTCAATAAATGTTTTTAACAGTGGGTATTAATAAAATCATACAGTGTTTTCACCCCCTATCCTGTGATCCATTTTCATCTCGCTAAATTGTATATGAGACGGATCACCTTGAAGAGTTATCTCTCGACGGGTATCACCCTCACTTGTGCTGATAGTTAAAACTCTGTCTTCGCTTGCTAAAGCGAGAAGACCGTCTGCCGACCATGCACCACATAAAATGCGCTTTCTATGCTTTCCCAAAATAGGTATTCGCCTGTGTGACATATCACAGAACAATTGAATGGAATAATTTCAAAATAATTTGCATGTTAATTTCATTTATCTAGTCGTAGCCGATATCATACTTGGCATTTATGTGATCATAAAGCACCAGATTTCCTTTTTGCGTTCCTATCGCCAGCAAACAGCTCTTTTTTGCCCACATCATGCAAGTAAGCCCATCCCTTACACCCGCGTCTATTTGGGATTTTTTTCCAGTGGTGGCGTCCCATAGAATTATAGTTGATGAATTTTGTGATATTATTGCCAACAAATCCCCATCCGAGTCCCAGCCGAAGCCCATACATAATCCAGGAATTTGTATCCGCTCCTGAATATCTCCTTGCCTGTCGAAAATGGCAACAGTGCAATCGCAACCTGTTGTGGCTAGGTGCGTGCTATTACCGGGACGCCAAGAAATGTAAATGTTACCGCTGCTATGGGGTTGGTCTAATCGATAAAGGACCTGTTGTTAAACATATATAATTAAACAAATATTTCTCTATGTAAAAAGTAGAAGAAAATCAAAACATAAAATTTGCGCAATGGTAGACGAACGGAAAGCAGACTTAACGATCAAAGTAAAATATATTTTTATCTCTTTGTATCGTTAATGTTAACATTTTTATTAAACAATTTCTTATAGAGTACAGCTATCGACGCTACATAACCTACCTTCTCCGACGACATCGTAACGCAGAGAATTTGTCTCTGACGGGGAAATTAGTCGATCCGTGCATTTAAATGATATATCTATACAGCATTACAATGTGCATAGCTTAAATATTGATTTATTAAGCAGTGTTGCTTTCGCACACCGACATATCTCATACGTCGGCCATATTGTTTACCTTCATGACATTCAACAACGTTCATCGAACACTACGATCGCTCACTGTAGTAATTTAATGTGATTGGTTGGATCTAAAGGTAAGCACCAATCACATTCAACTGTTACTTAGCTGCTCAGTGAGTGGTTGTTCTGAATGCACTTTATAATTCTCTTAAGATAATGCAATATTCATCCATATAAAGGAAATGATATCGAGACGTTTAACATAAAAAAGGAGATGTATATGTGTGATTTTGTTAAAAAATATATATTTTAGAAAGAATTCTTTTATTTGAATATTATGCTCACTTTGCAAGTAATCATGGCTATTTGCCATCGTGCCCATCATCTCTCGGAATTCAGTATCGGTTTATGTGGAAAGATAAATATTAATCACACAGTTGACATTACAAAAAAACATGTTTCATAGTACCAATCCTATATACCATATGTATATACAAAAAGTCGATAAAGCTATGTATTAATTGTATCTTATACTGCACGCATCAACAGTTTTAAGTAAAAAGAAAAAATCAATATACAATTGTATCGAACGAAATTACGTGAATTCTCGTAATTACATCTGGATTCAATCATAGATTCGTTTTCGACGCTTTTCGCTTCAGCGTCACTGGCTTAGGGCGTAGCTTTTGGCTTCAGTTCGTCATAGCATGGTCTCAGGAAGATCTGATTTTTCTTCGCAGGATTATAATACTCATGGCCCTGAAACGTTTGTAAATTAATAATATTAAGTACACGGACGATTTAATAATTGTCGTGCTGCGAAATGACAGCGATACCTTGGACCAATCGTAAGAAACGGCATAAGCGAATATCTGCCCATTGTGATTGAAACAGCAGTATGTAATAGGTTGTTCCATCGTTTCGGAGGATTTCAGCTTGGTACGTGCGTCTTTGTCCCAAAATCCAAAAGTACCATCGCCGCCTACGGTCGCTACGGTGCCGTGTACAGGATGGAATGCTATGTCGTTCACCTATCCACGAATCGATAAGTTATCAAGTTTATTTAAGAAGATAGAGAACATAACATAATTTTAATCCTAGAGTACTACTTAGTGTTAATTCAAGTTTAGTTTCTTTTATTGAAAATTTAATAGTTTAAAATATTTAATAAAATTTTTTAATATTAAAATGTTAATTATTTTAACATCTTGCAACTTATAAAGTAAAAAAAATTAATACAAATCTTAAGTGTAAAAAAATGTTTTATTATGCGAGTGAATTTTCACCCGGAGTAGTATTAAAAATGTATTACTCTAGGATTAGTTTCAATTTAATAAAAAATCTACCGCGTAGATGTCTTGGTATCCGTTAGGTGTACCGTTAGTTCTATGACACTTAAATGTAAAGTTTTCCTTTGTGCTCATATTCAGATGATGAATCGCTACGCGTCCTTCCGTGCTTCCTATCGCAAAACCAGTCGGTACTTTCTTCTTGTCCCTGAAGATTGCCACGCAACGATACTGATATTTCAGGCTTAACTCAACCGATTTGTATTCGCGCGGACTGCCCTCCAGTTGATAGACTATTAAACCGCGTCCGGCTGTTCCCACAACTGCCATGGGATAATCCTGTAATATCATTAAAGTCAAGAGGCCTATCCTTTTTAATTGTATTTCTTGCAGAGTTCATCTTTCCTTCTTTTCTTTTCCAATTGGAGAGAAAAAGAGAAAAGATAAATCAAGTTTAATTAAAAAGAACAGATTCTAAGGATACTGCAAGTGTTAGTGTAATGTATCTCATTATATGGATATATTTGTGCATACTTACAACATCTGCACAATAGCATCTTTCAGGCAAAGTAACAGTCATTGCGGGTTTAGGACTGCGCAGATCCCAAAACTGTAAATTTTACATTGCGATAAAAGAATTAAGCAGTATTAGAAAAACATTTTAATAATAATCGCCAACATCTCTCTAGAAAAATTGATAAACTAGTGAGTGAAAGAAAGTAAATTAAATCGAGTTTAAAGTTAAGCTATACTGTATTGTGAAATATAACATCAACCTTTTAAATAACATTGCAAATAATACTAACCCTTAGCGTCTTATCCCAGGAACCAGTCATTAGACAAGAATATGTAGACGCCTTTATCCAATGACATGTTCTAATAGGAGCGTCATGAGCTGCCACTTGTACGCTCTGGTTCGTAGCCAGGTCCCAGCATTTTGCTGTCTTATCGCAACCCGCCATAAATACTTTAGTTCCATCCTAACAATCATTAAGTCTTTATTATAAGTGTAATCTTACACATTAATATTTAGATTTATTTGTACCAATGTAACTTGGTTTTAAACTCAGTTCAACCTATCTTCTATCTTTTTCCAGTTTTAAGAATTTAAAAGTTAGAAAGTAAATTAGTTTAATGTTAAGCTATACTGATGTGCAAAACAGGTCTTAGTCAGTTACATGTATGTGTCTGTTATATAGAATTGTATAACTATTGAGGGGCTTACATCGCTCCAGCACACAGACAAGACCGGAGCTGCCATACTCTGCATCGATTTCGGTATCGTTTTGCCAGATTGCTCTACCTCCCAGCATCGCACGTTGCAATCCCAGGAGCCGGCCACCAAGAAATTCTGTGGTATGGACGCCGGACTGAATGCCAGGCTGGAGACAGAGTCGTCCGGCGGCGAGACAACCTCGAAGTCTTGCATCGGATTCGATGTGTTTGACGTTGCCGTCCTCAATGAGTTACTCTGATTGAACATGATCAATTAGAACCCGCTCGTCCTTCGTAGCGCTCGCAATTTCTGTCAGAGAAATATCAGCGGCGACAGATTAATTCCTTGCGCGAACCAACTCCTTCTTGTGCGAAATGTATGCGACGTTTACTTTTGATTTACGTCACGCAGGCGAGAACAAACATCGTCCACGTTTGGGCAACAATCGAATTGTGAACGAGATGCTGGAGAAACGGAGTAGACACTCCTGGAAAATCTGGGGAAGCTCACAATTTGTGAAGTTAATTTAATTTAACCAAAACAAAAAGCCGTTTCAAGTTTCAACGTCAGACCATGGAAAAACTCGAGAGCTGAGAGTGGAATGGATGATTACAATTGGATTACATGCAATTACACGTGCGCGTTTTGTGAAAAAAGATGAACCGTGTATGAAGCTGAAAAGAACAGACCACAAATATATAGAAAGAAGTCCATGACTATATCATACTACATCTATGGCTAGCAATGGCTAACCGTTTCGTGGAAGAGAGAAGATTCATACGTTAACGTTACAATGGCGGGCTCTATAGAGATACCACTGCGTGATACAGATGAGGTAAATATGCCTGTTTTTACTGATTGTATCAATTCACGTGCCTTTTATTGATGTATTAATTCACGTGCCCCAATTTACGAGATTTTGACTGTAATGGAACTGCGTACATTGTACAAATTTTTTGTAATACTTTGCGATGTTAGTACAAGCATAACCTCGATGGAGAGGCTACGTTTCTTTTGGTCAAATAAATATCATATTACATGAGATATCACGTGCTCAGATTGCATATGTTGCTTCAACAACTCCATTTTAATTAATTATTCCCAATAAAACTTTTAGAAAAAATTTTCTGCTTTTAGTTTACTGTCTCTAAATTCTCTTATTCGTCTCTCTCTTGTATATATCTTCATGTATCATTATCTTATCTATAATTAATTTTTCCTCTGTAGTAATTGTGTTTTATGTATTAGTATATTATGATTATAAACCTACAATTTTGTATTTAATTCCATATGTTTTCAAGTACTTTTAATCTTTCCCTGCTTATGACAATATACTTGTCTTACAAGTATAAATCAAAACCTATGATTTCTTAAAATGTGTTCAAGATCACGGCAATAGTAATCATCGCGAACGGCAACGCGCGATCTGCGCTAAGTTGTTGCCAACGGCAGCAGATCGGAGCGTTCGAAAATAAACACCGCGGTCGCTTGTGGACCGTCGCGCAGCGGTCACAAGAGAATAATATTTTCCATTAACCGACAATTAGCGGTCCTTCTAGAAAGATCGAAAAGTCGGCGGAGCAATAACATTTGTTGTTATTCCCGATTTTCCCGCCGAGATCTTTCTAGAAGGATCGCCGCCTTTAAAAGGAGCGAGCGCGGAGAGCTCGCCCCAGTCGCAAGACAATTAGCGAGACGATTAGATACTCTCAGATTACGTAAAGATAGGCATCTTTAACGCGATAGCTTCGTGTTTCGATAAAAGCGTGTGAGGCGTCGGGCCGGACATTATTCTCGCGCGTGTATTCTGTAATCACTGCGGGAAATAAAGGCACGTTGCATTTAATTTGACTTTGTTTATTTGACGGGCAGTCGCCCATATCTGTCTCGCTTACACAAAGTCGCTCCTTCGCCTCTCACTCGGCTTACGGTTCTTTTATTGCACAAAATGTAATCTAAAACCACTTGTATTTGTTCTCAAGTATTATTAATCCTTTTTATTTATGACAATTATATGTTATATAATATATAATTGTGAAAGTTTATATTTAAGATACAATCTAATCTCATCTATGCTTTCAAATAATATTTTTCTGTGATAATTGTATCATATATAAGTACATAATTATATAATCCCCTATGATTTTGTGTACAAAATATAATTTAAGATCACTTCTTTAATTATCTTTATTCTTACAATATGTTATGATCCAAAAATTATTTCCTCATCACATGAATATTTTGATATTATTTATATTGTAATTGCATGATAACTATAGATCAAATGTAAATTTAATTTTTATATATCATTAACATGAACAATATCAGAAAGTTACAGAAGCTCAAGCTATTCCTTCATATGTAACCCCTCTAAGATTTTAATTGTTCTTTTTTAATCTCATAGGTCATAGAACTTTACTTAGACCAGTTACCAGAGGGAGATGAGGTTCTGGGGATTCTACGGCAGGAACATGCCCAACTTAACATCTGGGTTAATTTGGCCGTATGTAGAATGGATAATTTTAATCAAAAATGGAATTTGTTATGATATCCATCTAAATTTATTTCTTATTTCAGCTCGAGTATTATAAACAGCAAAAGATTGATGATTTCATTAAGATACTCGAATCTTCTCGTATTGATGCAAATATTGATTACCGCGATTATGAAAAGGATCAGATGCGAGCTCTCGATATGTTGGCCGCCTATTATGTCCAGGAAGCCAACAAGGAAAAGAATAAAGACAAAAAAAGGGATCTTTTTACAAAAGCCACATTATTGTATACAACAGCTGACAAAATCATTATGTATGATCAGGTATGTATCATTATGTGTTCGAATAGCAATATTTAGTGTTTTTAGCTCAAAAAATAGCCTAAAATTTTTGAGAAAGTTTTTTTTTCTCATTTTTTCCCTTGGATTTTTTAAAAAATAATGATTAAATAAAATATATAAGAAATTTTCTAACAAAATAAATCACCTTTATTTATCAATGATTTTAAGATTTTTTTCATATTTAAGAGCTCTAATAAACAATTTATCAATAAAGACCATTGTCATTATCATAGTTGTATTTTTCTGTATTTTTGGAAGAAATAAAAAAATTGGGTTTTTGATTTCTCAATTTAATCTTTCCCGGAAAATAAAAAATATTACTACCTCATTATTACATTCGTTTTTTTATATTTTTCGAAAAAAAAATTTTCTCTTAATTTTATTCGTCTGAAAAAAGAATACTATCAATATCCACAGTTTTCCTAATTTTTATATTCCGTTTTTTTATCAGAATCATTTGCTTGGCCGAGCATATTTCTGTTTGCTCGAAGGCGACAAAATGGATCAGGCTGACGCACAGTTCAATTTCGTGTTAAATCAGTCACAGAATAACATACCATCTCTGCTTGGCAAAGCTTGCATAGCTTTCAACAAAAAAGACTACAGAGGAGCTCTCGCATTTTATAAGAAAGCCCTCAGAACTAATCCGAACTGTCCAGCCGCCGTTAGGTTGGGAATGGGACATTGTTTTATGAAATTAAATAATCAGGAGAAAGCTCGACTCGCATTCGAGAGAGCTCTACAGTTGGATGGACAATGCGTCGGTGCATTGGTTGGCCTTTCGGTCTTGAAATTAAATCAGCAACAGCCTGAAAGCATAAGAACTGGTGTGCAAATGTTATCAAAGGCGTACACGATCGACTCGACAAATCCGATGGTGCTGAATCATTTAGCGAATCATTTTTTCTTTAAAAAAGATTACAATAAGGTCCAACATTTAGCATTGCACGCGTTTCACAACACGGAAAACGAAGCCATGCGGGCGGAAAGTTGCTATCAACTAGCCAGAGCATTTCATGTCCAAGTAAAATATAAAATAGCAATTAATATTATTTACGTCAATATAACATTGTTATCGCTCTTGGCTAAATAAAATTATTTCAGGGTGATTACGATCAAGCCTTCCAATACTATTATCAGGCGACACAATTTGCTCCGCCTGTATTTGTACTGCCGCATTTTGGCTTAGGACAAATGTACGTGTATCGTGGTGATGCAGAAAATGTAAGAACATGCGATATACATTAAAATTGTTTATATATAAACGTGTAAAATAATTATTTATTTTCAACAAAAGGCAGCCCAATGTTTTGAGAAAGTTTTGAAAGCGCAACCAGGTAATTACGAGACTATGAAGATTCTCGGTTCGCTTTATGCTAACTCGAGTTCCCAATCGAAACGCGATATTGCAAAAAATCATTTACGAAAAGTCACGGAACAATTTCCGGACGATGTCGAAGCATGGATCGAGTTAGCTCAAATATTGGAACAGAGTGATCTGAATGCGGCCTTGAATGCTTACGGGACCGCAACCAGGATTCTGAAAGAGAAAGTGCAAGCAGACATACCGCCGGAGATCTTAAACAATGTGGGAGCATTGCATTACAGGTACATGTATATTTTTATATTGTATTTATTTCGTGTATCACTAATTTATTTCTTACTTCTCAGGCTCGGTAATTTAGAAGAAGCCAGGCAAAATCTAGAGGAATCCCTGGCGCGTTCGAAAGCGGATGCCCTGCACGATTCAATATATTATAATTCAATAGCAGTAACGACAACATATAATTTAGCACGATTGAACGAGGCACTTTGCACATTCGACCGGGCAGAAAAATTATATAAGGACATATTAAAGGAACACCCTAATTATGTGGACTGTTATCTGAGACTCGGCTGTATGGCCAGAGACAAGGGACAGATATATGAGGCGTCCGATTGGTTTAAAGACGCCTTGAGGATCAATAATGAACACCCGGATGCGTGGTCGTTGCTGGGTAATTTGCATTTGGCCAAGATGGAATGGGGTCCCGGCCAGAAGAAATTCGAAAGAATTTTAAAAAATCCGACAACAAGTACCGATGCTTACTCCTTGATAGCGTTGGGAAATATTTGGCTACAGACATTGCACCAAAGTGGCAAAGATAAGGAAAGGGAAAAACGACATCAGGATCGAGCATTAGCCATGTACAAACAGGTAACGCAGTGTTATTTAACTGATCGAAACATTTGTAATTATAAATAATATGATTTAGGTTCTGAGAAATGATCCTAAGAACATCTGGGCTTCAAACGGCATTGGTGCAGTGCTCGCGCACAAGGGTTGCGTAAATGAAGCTAGAGACATATTCGCTCAAGTGCGCGAAGCAACGGCAGAATTTTGTGATGTCTGGCTGAATATTGCACACATCTATGTGGAGCAGAAACAATTCGTCAGTGCTATTCAAATGGTAAATAATAATAGATAATATATTGTTGATATGATTAAAAATAATTTCAATTCAATTATCATATTTTTATATTGCAGTACGAAAATTGTTTGCGTAAGTTCTATAAATACCATCACGTTGAAGTCCTGCAATATCTCGGAAGAGCTTATTTTAAAGCCGGCAAGTTGAAGGAAGCAAAACTGACGTTGTTAAAAGTAATTAACTACACTTGAAAATTTTTTAGATTATTTTATTTTAATGTTTAGTATTTATTTTAGCGGTATATGTTTATAGGCACGCCGAGTAGCCCCGCAGGATACCGTTTTATTGTATAATATTGCTCTCGTACTCCAACGACTGGCTACACAAATTCTTAAAGATGAAAAATCGACTTTGACTACCGTACTTCAAGCCGTTCATGAATTGGGCCTTTCGCACAAGTATTTCCAATATTTGTCGGCGCATGGTGACAGGATGGAACAATTGGCTGAAGGTGAAGCTAGGAGATGTCAAGATTTATTATCGCAAGCGCAATATCATGTCGCTAGAGCTAGAAGATTAGACGAGGAAGAGAAGATGTTAAGACGGAAGCAAGAAGAGGAAAGGTACGTCACTCTCGTCGTAGATATTCTTTTTTATGTGCTTATCGCTAAATCACCTAAATTTATAGACAAGCCTTCAAAATGCGTCAGACGGAAGAGCAACGTAAATTGGAAGAGATGCGTCGCCAGAAAGAGGAGGAAATGTTGCAGAAGCGACAAGAATACGTGGAGAAAACTAAGAACGCACTGGTATTCGACGAAATGCCGTCGGAGAAACCTGGAAGAAAGGGCAAGAGAACCCGAACTGATCAATATGTCAGTGATAGTGGAGGTTCTGACAGAGACGAAGGCAGAGAGGAAGTGCCAAAAGAAAGAAAGCGTAAAAGGAAACCTAGCGGTGAAACTAGGGAGAAGAAGAGCAGAGGTAAAGGGCGACGTAGGAAGGATGCCGGAAGTGGCAACAGCGGTAAGAGAGAATTAATTTTTACTTTATCTTTCCGTATAGAATGCTACACAATTATTCGTTTTAATTATCGAGCTTAACACTTTCACAAAATTAATAAAAAAGTAATTTCGAAAATGCACATACTGCAGGATCGGATAGTGATCAGCCGAAACGCAAGCGAGGCAAGAAGAACGCGGGGACTAAGAAAGAAAAATCGCGTAAAGGCGCAGTTGAGACTCTTAAGGGTAAACTGGTTAAATCGAAGGAAACTATTTCGACGAGTGAGTCAGATAGCGATACGGGTGGCCTTAAAATCGCCAGCGGGTAAGCATGATATGTTATCTTAATGCTACATGATTATTATATATAATTTTATAAAATCCAAGAAATAAAGTTGATTTCTCTTATTAGACGATATTATATTTACGATTTCAGACTATAATCCTACTAATAGCACTAATATTAAAATGTTTTGTTAAATATATTATTTTTTTAAATTTATCCCACAAAATCAACAAAATCGAAATTAATCCTATTAAACTTTGTGATAATTTTTATTGTTACAGCGGCGAAAGCGGCAACGAGAATCAACCACGCAGCAGCAAACGAATTGCATCCGATTCCGAAGGCTCCCGTGCTTCACGTTCACGATCACGTTCAAGATCAAAGTCTGGAAGCCGCTCGAGAAGCAGTTCGCGTTCACGTTCGCGCTCTGCTTCCCGTTCGCGGTCACCATCTCGGTCTCGATCTCGGTCTGTCTCTAGATCTAGATCCAAAAGCGTTTCGAAATCAAGAAGCCGTTCAGCATCCGGGTCAAGATCAGGGTCGGCCAAAAGCAGGTCAAGATCGAGGTCAGGTTCACGCAAGAGTGGCTCACGATCAAGGTCTAACAGCGGCTCGCGAAGAAGTGGCTCAAAGCCAAGATCAAGATCGAGCTCGAGAAAGAGCGGTTCTAAGTCGAGATCGCCGAGCGGTTCAAGGAAAGGTGTATCACGATCAAGGTCTCGATCCAAAAGCGGCTCGCGTTCGGGCTCGGAGGAACGTCGATCGAGAAGCAAGAGTCGATCGCGATCTAAATCGAAGTCCATCTCGAGATCGAGGAGCGGTAGCAGATCGCGATCACGCTCCAGGTCGAAGAGCGGTTCTCGAAGCCGGAGTCCGAGTGGATCGGCACGGTAAGTTTTATTTATTTATTTTTTTTAATGCAAAATATAGTTGTAAATGTACATGTTAATTTTTTTCACAGTTCTGCGTCCCCGGTATCTAGAAAATCAGTGTCAGGAAGCGGCGGTAGTGATAGCGAATAAATCAACTGTTCTTACATTTGTAACATGGTATATCAGAATGAAGAAAGGAAAAAGATTACAAGTAAAAAAAAACATAAATTTTATAAAGATTGCTTTATGAAGTTCTTTCAATATAAATTTACAGGAAGATGTTTAAATCATTTCTTTTTTAATTTGTGAAATAGTATTTTAATGTGATGCAACTCGCCAATAGTTAAATAATACTTGATTTAGTAAAATCAGTATAGCACGAATGAAAAAATAAAAAAGGATAAAAATAAAAAAATAGTTATTTCTTTGTCAAAGAAAAACAAAATTGTTATTTTTGACAATTTTTTCTGCCAATTGATACATTATTAGTATATTGATTGAACATATTATTAACGAAAACGCAAATATTGAATGACCAAGTACTGTGAAGTTAACTGCAATTCCTCCGCGTAATTTATTAGATATCGTTAAATATTTTTTCTCTGATTTTCTTTATCTTGAAATGATTTTATTTCATTTTTCCCTATTAATAGTAATAGTAATAATAATAGTAATAATAATAATAGTAATAAAATGATAATAATAGTAATAACTTTGTGTACTATCATATGTGCACTGTGGCGATAAAAAAACAATGTATGAAAAATACGGAATAAAAAAATTGTATTTAACAATCAAGTAAAAAATAAGTTTTATAATACAGTGCTAAATAAAACAACGAAATTACACTGGACTATATCCTTTACCTAGATCAGACAAAGAAATTTTCTTTCTAGCCGTGTACGTTTTTCAAGATTAAAGACTTGTGAGAATAATGACTAACACGAGCGAATTTTGAAACGTAAATGTAAAATAGTCAATATTCGCAGATGATCGACATTCCTAGGTTTGAACATGCCTGCACATTGTTATGCAAATATAATTAGATCGTTATCTGTCGTGCGGGGAGCAGTGCACATATCGATCTCACAAGCGGTGTAAATTATTAATGCTCATTCTCGAGGTGAGTGACACATTCGCGTAGCCTGCAACGGCACTCTGCATACAGGTTGTCGGTGACAATCCGATTTCCTTTGCACATTTCGCTCTAATTTTCTGACCTTTCCAAGCGGCGCCTTTCGTCCGTTTATTGATTCTCTCGTCCTTTTCTCGAAAGGGACTTATCAGTGGTATAACACACTCGTTAAAGAAAGCATTCCTCTCGTTCCCCGATGGAAATACAGGTAATCTTAAATATAATTAGATCCAATCATAGATAGTGCGGACAAGTACAAACAAAATGTCAATGAATATTTTAATATTATGTTGAAACCTATAATGATAATGAATAAATGAGCATAATAAATAATGCTTTTGCAGTAAATTCGTCCAGTTACATTTAATGAGTTTCTACTAATATACTAATGACGATGTGCAAACGAGGCGTTAATGTGTAAGAGCAGTTTGCGTCTGTGCAACAGTTCCACGTGGGGAAGCATGCCAGCCACGTGGTAATTTCATTATGAATGTTACATGAATATGGTCTTTGTAGAAAACGGATTAACCGGTTTCGGCGCGCGTCAGTGCTCGCACGTAATTATAGTTGAATTGTAATCACATTTCCAGTTCAGCACTCGTCCGCTCCCATTGTCCGTGGGTTTAATCATTTTATCCTGCTTTAATTAATAGCGTATCGTCCAGGAAATCATGTCGCTGAATCATTTCGCTCATAGGTACTTATCTATCATTTCTCGATTTTTTTCATGACCTCTCGTGACTTCTCTTATCTATCGTCATTCCCCCTTCCTCTCTCCCTTTTCGCTGGTTTCTAGCTCTAAAGATCCCGGTCGAACTTTATCGTAAAAGGCAGCCTAGTTCCAGCGTGTCTATAAAGTCTGATAACTTCCTGTCAGGTGCACGACGTTATATATGATTCCTGATATACTCACGTTGACATACCTATCATTTCTAAGATACCATACATACATAAGGCTTGGCAGTCCGCTATCATTCCTCTCACTCGCTTTCCCTTATCATTTAGCGGAAAATTTAATTTTAATTTTAATTTAAAATACAAAATCGAGCCTCCATAAATGCAGGATAAAAATTCAAATTTTTTAAATAAATAAATTTATGTATATATAAAGGCCTCAATTTTTTTCTTTTTTTTTAGTGATGATGGTTTTTCTTCTTATGATCATTTCTGCTCTCGCGTTCCTTCGATTATGAGACTTCTTTTATACGATCCAAGTTTTACCTCTATATACTCTGCGAGTACTTGCGCTGGCTGGTTCATCCAACTCTGGTCAGAGTTCTTTATTTTTAGGCAAAGTTTTACGACAGGTGCATTCCATTGCTTTAATCTCAATAGCATATGAAGCTCGGTAAATCTGGTGCCACACGTGGCAAGCAAGATTCCATTTCATACATATGTAATAACACCATCAACTGCACACAGTGCACGGAAGAGCGAGTACTTGGAATTTCCCACGAGTAATTTTCAGTCTCGCCGCTCATCGATAATAGTTAGCAACGGGCGAAAAATTCTTACATTCGGCAAAATCAATTGTCCGCATATACATATATATCAAATTAACTAATTATACACCGAAATATTTCGCGTAAAGTCAAAATTCTCGAATGCCGTTGATTCAGTATTATATGCGCTATTTAGTATAATAAAATTAAATTTATGACAAAGGTCCTTTAAACGCTCTGTTCGTCGTTTATGTAATTTTATTTGTTGTAACGGCCTTATATCTAGAAGGGTTCTCTTGGCAAGATACTCCTCGGTGGTTTGCCATTGCCTTCCGAGAGGTAGCGATTGAATAAAATATGTTTTTGGAATCAGTGGGATTTGAACCCGGGAGTCTTCGGCACAGAAAGCAGACGCACGACTCTCTGCGCCACGATCGCTACGTTATTTAGTATAATAATAATGAATAATAATGAACTCTACGTGTGTGTTATTTCATGATTATACAAATATAAAAAAGAAAGGATAATTAGCCGTTATTTATATCCTATTAAATTCAAATATCTATCTGAACTCTTGTTAAATCTTAATTACACAAGACCCTCTATAAAAGTCTTACAGTAATAATTAAAGATTCCGATTTCCACAGAAATTAAGCGGATTTTGGCTCACAAGGATACCGTGCGCCGAAAACTCTGTTCGTTATCGTATTCGTTACTATGGCTTAAGCTCGCAATCTTCGTTGAAGTGTACATACATATTAATATCATCTTGAATTCCGCGATAACACTATGCTATGTCCGATTTAAGCATAATCATGTATATTAATGTGTAAACACATGTGGTATCACTGAGTCGACATAGTCCAATTATCCGTGCTCCTAAATTATTTATAATGTTTGTCACTTCTGAACTCGGTTTGTTTGGCGATAGCAACAGAGGATAGAAAGTACACATTTTTTCGCAAGTTATGATATTGTAGGTTACAACATATATGTAGGTGAATGATTTAAGAGAAACCTTTCAATTCTTAATTTTGTGTCAATATTTATTTCATTGGTATAAGAGAGAAATTACCGATATCACATTACTTTTTATACATATAAAGATTTATAACTCAGAATTTCATAAATCGTTATATTATTATGTTTAAAAGTATTTTGCTT
>QKQZ01004165.1:0-13671 GCA_003595255.1 Solenopsis fugax | reverse complement strand
ATTGTCATGTGTAATATTAATATGATAAATTGTAATTTTATTTCTGCTGCGAGAACTCAATATTAATAATTTTTATATCTAATATAAAAGTTTATTTTGAAAAGTTATAGTATTATACATATGTATTAAAAATTATATAATTTAAATATTATATATAATAGAATATTAAATATTAATTAATAATATATTTTATTAAAAAGCTGTAGGGGAGAGTGGGGTAAATCGGACCGTATTCCAAATCGGACCTTTTTAATTTAAATGAATATGGTTAAGCAGATTTGCGTGCCATTTATAATGTAAAGTCCTTATAAGACACTGAACATGTGACAGCAGTTTGACAGTTCTCTGTCATAACATTCACAGAATCGACGCGAATATGTATTTTCGCACGATGACTGAAAATATAACTTTTTATTAATGATATCAGAAGTGTACGATTAGCTTAGCGGTTAGCATATTAGGTTATTGTGCTGAAATCTTGGGTTCGAATTTCGCTGATGCGTTTTTAAAAATTGTAAAATAATCCGTAATTTTAATTAATAAAATAGAATCTTATATGCGAAAGACTAATAAAATGTTCTCAACCCGAGTTCAAAAACTAAAAATAAATTTTTTTTTTAAATAAAAATTCTTATATCAATGTTGACTCAACATTGGCAAACAACATTGGGCCAACGTCGATTACCAATGTCGTCTTAACACTGGCAAGCAAGTCGAGCCGATCTTATCATTTGATGGATATTATGCCAATGTCGGTGCAACATTGCAGCCAATACTGGGTCGCCTAATCGCGCAATATAAAAAAATGTCCAAACAACGTCTATAAAGGTCCTTTTTATGTCCTGTCGGACGTCCTAATAACGTCCATTTGACGTTCGAAGGCGATACATTGTATGTCCAAAGGACGTTTCTTACAAGTCTACGAGACACAATTGCCCAGATAGACAAGCGTGCTGGACATAGAATGCAAATATTTTATGATGCCATTATGACAGCATAAAATTACAATTAATTAAATATTGCGATTATGTTGTCATATTGTTGTTATACAATTTATATATTTCACAATATAGCAATATGTTGCCATTTTACTACAAACGCATAACTGCAATTATATAATTTTAATTAAATAAGTAGCATATTGTCGCAATTTTTGCAGCATCAGAAGACATCTTTTATATGCTGATTACATTTATCTTATATAAGAACGCATCTTAACGTATTTATGCAAGCATTTTCAATCTGTAAATTTCGTCAATATGCAGACATATTGCCGATATTTGTCTATCTGGGTGGTATGTCATCTGGACGTCAAGATACGTCGGACCGCGATGTCCCGTGGACGTCCAAAGGACATCCTTATGTTGTGTGGGTATATGTTATCGAAAAGATCAAACATGTATAATTAAAACATATTATTTATATAAATATATATAAAATCATATATATATTCTGGAATTATTCGGATTGAAAGTATGAATTAAAAAAGTTAGAAAGCTTGTTTCGGATTGTTGTTGGATTTATTCTGATTGAACCTCGAGAAATCGCATTAAAAAGGATTAAAAAACCTTGTCCGAATGAGTGGA
This sequence comes from Solenopsis fugax, assembly GCA_003595255.1. Lineage (NCBI taxonomy): Eukaryota > Metazoa > Arthropoda > Insecta > Hymenoptera > Formicidae > Solenopsis > Solenopsis fugax. The sequence goes on along the minus strand of QKQZ01004165.1, from coordinate 12,085 downwards.
CTCTCGGGTTGAGAAGGACTGAAAGTTTCTCCGGATGAGCTTTTGAATCATTCGGATTGGATGCACGGATTGAAGAAATTTGAAAGTTTGTTTCGGATTCATTCCGATTGAACCTCGAGAAACCGCACGGATTAAGAAGGATTGAAATATTTGTTCGAGCGAGCCTCGGATTCGTTTGGATTGGACTCACAGATTGAGAAGGATTGAAGATATTATTTGAATAAGCCTCGAATTCATTCGGATTGGACTTAAGGATTAAGAAGGATTGAATGACTGTTTCGGATTCATTCGAATTAAAATTGTAAAGGATGTACAGATTGAAATTGATTTCCTGATTGTATTACGGATTCAATCGGATAGAACTTTGAGTTGATGAATGGATTGAAAAGGCTACAAATTTGGTTTCGATGATTTCGGTTTAGAACGGACACAGATTTCGGAACGGTTCGTAAAAGTTTGGATTAAATTCCTATCCGAAATTTTTACCAGGGTGGGCTATTTACAAAAATGCTTGGTATTCATAAATCGTTCGCTTCTTTCTCTTCTGAATATTTCGAATATATTCAACTTCTCGAGTTTTACATCTATTTAGTCTTTTTTTTTGATCTTCTAGCGTATCGATTAAAGAAAAAAATTGTTTAAATTCTGTGCATTACGTACTGAGATATACGCAATTGAAAATGGTAATCGGGTAACGTGTACCCATGTGTGGGAAAATATCGAATCCAATACGTGTCAGCTGAGGGTTAATCCAGTTGAAGAATTTAGTCGATTTAACAACTTTTTTGCTCAATGTGATGTTTGAGTTTTTCCTTGAGCTTTTATTGGCGTCTAAAAGTTGACAGTTATTCTCAGCTTAGTGACACACACACGTGTTCATATACACGCCAGCATAATATACTCGCACACTAAAACCCCTTATCAAAGTATGTCATTTAAAAGTATGAAATTAAGATCTTCTCTACGTTTTGATATATACATCTCATGATATATAAATCTACCTAAAACATTTACTAATCTCTCTCTTTCTCGCTCTATCTATGTCTCTTTCTCGAAAAGAGGAAAACGGTCCACCTTCTTAAAAGTAAATGTGATAATAGCGCCTGGTCGAGAGAACATCGGTTATGCTTAAAAGTTTTCTTTATCTATTACATTTTCATATTACTGCGCTTGTTATAACAAGAAGATAAAGATAAAGGAGAGAGATTTAAAAGAGAAGGTACACCGTAAAAAAAAATTACATGTCAAAAATTACAACTATTATAGTGGACAATTTTGAGACCACTATTAAAAGTGTATATTTATATACACATGTAAGATTACAACTTACAAATAAAATTATTCTTATTTATAGTAATTAAACAATTTGCAAAGATAAATTTACAATTAAAGTTTATAAAAATGTTTACATAATAATTCGCCAACCAATAACGTACAATTATTCTTAACGTAAAAATACAAATGTGTGATATCTCCACGATGTTATATAATTATATATTACAAAAATGTATACATTTACATAAAAATTATAAACTATATTATTATTTTCTATCAAATATGAAGATACATTTACATAATTAAAAGAAAGTACTAATTTTGTGTAAAAACATACAATTTTACATGTACCACTATAAATTGTGTAACTTTTACACATTATTTATTTATGTAATTTTATATACTTTTTACAGTGTAGATTGATAGAAGATTGAAGATAAGAAAAGTATAAAGATTGAACTATTATATTAAAGCCTGCTTTGAAAAGATGTCTCCACCAAGCACTTTTTTATACAATTTGCCGTGGTTGAGCGTACGTCCTCCTTACTTAACTACAAAAACTATTCATCACTTATGTCCACGCACGACGGGAATAATACTACAAAAGTCTCGCACGAGCTTTCTACTAGTTGATCTACTATAGTAGCTATTTTTCACTTATTTGAATTTTGATGGCACCGATCGCGCGCGATATTCGCTAATCATTACTTTACATGTATTACTTAGAAAAAAGAGTGACTGGAAACGAAAAGAGTTACACTCCACGAAAATTCGGACAAAAAGGTTTAGAAAGTCTCGGAAAAATTCTGTTATTATGCGGGGTTTGTGTTTCTACCCTGTTTTATGTATATCTGATGTACATAATAAGTTTTTGTCAAACTGTGCGTTGAAGATTGAGGATTGTGAAGTGAAGATTAGAATTCAATGAATCAAAATAGAACAGATACAAATTATCCGATTGATAAAATTCTGATTTTCAATTTTTAATTGGCTTGCATTGGTTGCATCCGTAGTCTCTAATTTACTTTGTAGTTTTCGATAGACTTGAATGAAGCTCCGTTGTTACATCCGCAGAATTGATAAGCGTTTATAGAGGGGCGAATAGTATTGTTCTTTAATATTTATCAACATTATCGAGATGTAAGATTTAGATCGATTCTTCTCTCTGTGTTGTTTTCGAAAGAGATAAAATTGTATATGTATAAAAGAAAATTTTTCCAAAAAATGTCAAAAGACTAATAAATCTCCATAATTTATCTCGAATTTAAAATTATAGTAATAATAGGGCGACATGGCCCTTAGTAAAATTTAGTAAAATTCTTATTATAATTTAGTAAAAATTTTTAATTAAATTTTATTAAAAATTAAATTAAATTTTTTAAAGTTCATATTATTTTACGTTTACTATGGATTTAAGGATAAATTTTAAGAGAAAATCCGTGTTATAATTGTTATGATTGTCTTTCTTTTGAAGAACAAAAAATCACAAAAAGTCAGAGATAAATAAACATCAATTTACAAAGATCGATATAATATCGACAAATGGAAAAAGATGGCGGAGATTTGGCTAAATTTCATGGATCTCCAAGAGAACGATGTCCTCATACTCGTGATTATTTATTGAGTGAAAGAGGGAGGGAGAGAGGGAGGAAGAGAGGGGGGAGAGAGAGAGAGAAACATCTATTTACATGTATATACATATGAATTGCCAAGTTTTTGTAATATACTTTGGCGTATTACGTTACATATCTTTACGTTTCTCGCGAGATCTTAGCAGGAGATATATTTAACGCATTAATTAAACCCACCTAGTTCACATCTCATTCTGCTATTGACACTTCAAAACGCCGAACTCTTCATTCAATATGAGATACTGCACGACAGACAGATCGCTTACAAAGGGATGATGGAATAGAACAAACTTGAAGAAACTTGATTTTCGTGCGCACCTTTTTCACGTCGTGCTAACAATAAGCCATCATCAGACGATTTTCCACTCGACAAAGATACAAATAAAATGTTTCACAATAAAAATATGTTTCATTAATTTACACATTTTTTCCATTTATATGACTAATGAAGGCTGCATTTAATGTATCCAGCTAAAACTCAACAATTATCAAAGTTCTTATCGGGATTGAAAAAGAATAATTATTATTCTTTTTTTTTCTCGACAGAAATAATGAATTTTTATCAATTTGATATCAGTACTATCACTTATTGCACACAATTATTATAAATCTATATATTTTGTCTCACGAGTGAATGCATTATTTGTGTATGGAAAGAATGGTTTTGCTAAAGTATATGTAAAAATTAGACCAGATTTGAAAATAATTACGTTGAATCATCTAAACAATTATCAAAATTCGACGTTTAATGTTTAATGTTTAAAATATAAATAATATAATAAATAATTCAAAATTTCGTCAACTTTTTGGCAAAATACGTTTATTAAAATGAATCCACAACGTTTCGACCTCAGATTTAGTTTCTTTTCAAGTAAGTTGGTTGCAACATAAACATAAAAATAAATAAATCAACGAAACACGTTCAAAAGTGAATTTCTTTTTTGCCAAAGAATCCAAAAATTCAGTACTAATAAAAATAACATACTATAAGTACAAAAATTAACAAAAATTTCAATTTACAATAGAATAATAAAGTACACTTAACGTTTGTCCTTCTTTCTGTTCGTTTATCTATTTGAAAATGTTAGTTGCACTTATTCATTTAACAATATACACGCTTTTAACTTGTGCTGATGTTCTCTGTAATTTTTAATATCTTGACGAAGTTTAGTTGTTTTACACACTTTTCACAATGGAAATATGTAAGTTCAGCGAGTATTTTTGTTAATTATTGTACTTATAGTATGTTATATTTAGTACTGAATTTTTGGATTCTTTGACAAGAACTCACTGTCGTGTTCCCTTGATTTATTAATTTTAATATCTATATTACAACCAACTTACATAAAAGGACCTAAATCTGAGGTCGAAACATTGTGGATTTATTTCAATAAACGTATTTTGCCAGAAAGTTGACGAAATTTTGAATTATTTATTATTTTATCATTGGTGACTATAAGCAATACCCCACTTGATTGATAAATAATTTATATTACGTGTAAAAGTATGTTTCACATGTCTATATAAACAATAATCTTAAAATCAGAAAAGATTTAGGTTTCATCACCAGAAATGGTGAAAATTATATTCCATACTTTTTATTTTTATATTAAATTTTTATTTTATTAAAGTTAGATATATTAACAATATTATAACTTAATTATTTTTTTGTATTATGTTATCCAATTTATAATTTACATTGCATTGTATTGTCTACATGAAAAATATTCGTGCAAACATAACGTAAGCAATATGTGAATAATCCATGTCATCCTTGAATTGATGGCATAATTCTGATCCAATTTATACTAATTTACATTGCTCGTATTGTCTACAATGGAAAAGATTTGCGTAAACATTGTGTAAATAATATGTAAATAATCCAATGTAAATGTAATCTCGAAATGTCTGGCATCACCTTGAAAATTATCTCTTTGAATATTACTGGTGCATATACATACGCTCAGAGAAGGAAGTTTATTTTGACTTTTGAGCGCATATATACGTACAGAGTAAGAATTACTATTTCTGTACCGGCCCACAGGTAAAACTGTATAGACACACAGAGTATTTCTTCATTGCGCTATTCCGTATCAAAAGGATTAGATTCAGTTGCTAAAAAGCCAAAACTTCTTGCAACATTGTTTTTATTATGCTCCAATGTATCTAGACAACACCATGTCCAAAATCGGAATATTAGATGTCTTTAAGTTATGTCATATTGAAAGACATCTTTAAAATGTTATTAATATCCATTTCCACCAATACAGATTAATTTTGATTTCAGTTTAACTTACTTTTTATCTTCTTATAATTTTTAGAACTAAAAAGAAAATAAAATACATTAAATTATTATATTTACAGTTGTATAATTTAAATATATTACGATTTCGACTTAATCACACTGAAATGAAGAGATTATTTCACCTGTTCAATTTTTTAACAATAAGTACAAGCTCAAGCGTGCCATATTTACGTATACGGTACTGAATAAAGCGTTACGCTCTCCCTATTATGCTGTCCCTATCCACAGACCTGGGTACGTTCATGCAATGAACAGAGTATAGATAATTATTTTTAGGATTAAAAGATATACTGCGAGCGTGATATTCCGACTATAGATACATTTTCATTATGAAATATTATTAATCTTTATATAATCTGTTACATAATCTCTATTAAGATTAATAATCATAATATTTATTATATATATATATATATATATAATAAATATTATGATATATATATAAAATTGTCATTTAAGAATCATTTAAACGAAAAATTATTAATACATTTATCTTAAATTTCTCTTTAGAATGACAAAAGTGTTATTCACTTTTAAATCAGAAGCTAATAAAATTCCAGTTATTTAATTTTTATTATAATATGGCAGATTAATTGATAAATGTAATGGATTTAAAATCCTTTTGATAGTAAGTCCAACGTAATTATTTTCTATATCTAATCTAATTTTTATATAAATACTTCAGCAAAACCGTTCATTTGATGTTAATCGCCTGAAATGATCGACACACCAATGATAAAACGCGGAAAAAAATAATGTTTGCATGAAAATCAGGAATATTCATGTATTCAAATAACAGATTACGAATATACTGACGAATTGCACGAATAGAAGGGAGGAGGGGAGGGTGTACAAAATGCAATTATCACAAATGCAGACTGTAGACTCGAGCAGGCGGGAACATACCTCATGAGTCGTGCGTATATGTGCGAAGAGAGATAAAAATACGAAAAAGTACAAAAATATAGGGACCGATAATCAGCATAACTTTACCGTAAAATAGTCTCTTAAATATCAATACGTCGACTTCAAAAGAAATCGGGAAATGAAATTTTATCGCGGTTCTCACAGTGGGTTTCTGTTCTTTTTGCAGAATGCGCGAGATGTATGCACGAGTACGAAAAGTCGCTCTTGTTCCTACGCCACTAGCTTTGAAGCTTCTTTATTTACGGAATTCCTATGTACCACGGAAAGCCCGTATACCCGGAGCAAATAAACGGAGCAAGCAACAAGAGAAAACAAGACAATAGCAAAATATATGACTTTCGCGGAAAGACGAAGAACGCATATATCTGTGCGTTTCCACGCATTTTGTAACAAAATTGCGACTAATTTAAGCGGCATCTAAACGATCAATAATATTGTACAATATTCTTTTAGACAATTTAAAATAAATTCAATGTGGCCTTCAGACAATCAATAATGTTGTGCAATATTCAAATATTGTACAATATTCCTCTGGTCAGTTCAAAACAAATTCGATGTAACCTTCAGACGATCAATAATATTGTATAATATTCTTCTATTGTAAATAAACTCAAAATAAACTCAATATATAATGTAGCTTCAGACGATTTCAATATTACAATATTTCTCTAGATCATTCAAAACAAACTTATATCATCTCCAGACGATCAATAATATTGTTCAATATTACAATACTGTGCAATAATATTGAGCGTCCAAAAACCGCTTTACATATTGGCTGGGAGACCTTCCTCTTATTATCTACCCTTCTGTTTCGATGCCACATTCCTTTCGTCGTCAACAATCCTCTCATTTGTCTTTATACACACTTACACATATACGCATTGTCTTGATTTTATCCGTTGATACACTTTGTACCTCTCTCGTCCATCCCACTCTGATGTATTTTGTGTATCGACGAAAATAAAAAAAGTTTTTCGTAATCGACGCGGATTTGGAAAGACAAAATCGAGTGTGATCGCACGGTGCAGCCAAGCGGCCCTTCTCCTTTGAGCAAGGATTCTTCTTCCGAGAAGAATTTCTTCCTTTTTTTCTTCTTTCTGTCCTGCTCTTTCTTTACTTGAGACAGCGCAGCCACTTGGGTAACATGGCTGCGCACCTCAAATAATCTCAAATGGAGCCACTACTATCACCGGGAAACACCATCATGTTCTCTGCTCCGTACGACGGCGTCGGCGAGCTCCTCGCGTCCAGGGACGCCCTGCTAGCGGAGCTGAAGCTGCTGGAACTCAGGTCTTCATAACTGGCCACCGACTGGCTACCACCTGGAAAAAATATGGAACGGTTCACTAACGGGTAGACAGCGAGAAGTGAATTCCTCGTGCACAGAACTCATTACCGTGCCTTTAAAGCGGTACCTAGACAATCAATAATATTGTACAAGAGTATTGTATAATATTCTTTTTGATAATTCAAAACAAACTCAATGTAGCCTCAAGACGATCAATAATATTGTGCAATAATATTGAGTGTCTAAGGATCGCTTAAGAAAAAATCATGCTGCGCAGTTTTGCTAAAATGTCTAAAAATTAACTGGATACAGATTTAAAAATATGTTGGACCGTTAAAATGATTCTATTAGGGGCTCAAGCTGGCAATTATTAGAATGTAAAAATTTTTGCAACATTATTATGTTCGAGCGTTCTACATAATTAATTTTATTAGCCCAACATAATTATTTTCAGATCTGTAGCTAACTAAATTTTTAGATATTCCAGCAAAAAACTGTTCTTTTTCATATAATAAAAATATTTATAGCTTATTAACCGGTCATCAGTCTACGTCACATTGGCCTTAAGGACAAAACCCGTTTTTAAAGCAATGAAAAATTGTCAGTGTGCAAACTGATTTTGAGAGGTACATATTAGAAGTTTTCTCATTGAGTCTAATTAATACAAGGTGAATTGAAAAAAAAGGAAGAAATAATTAAATCAAGATTCAAAACCGAGTGTTTATTTATAACCAAGTTCTCCAAGTAAACTTATCTCATTTATTATAGTTTATTTATTATTTATATCATTTATTATAGTTAGTAAAATTTATTAGTAAATTTTTCCTTGAGACCGATGACACTTATATCAATAGATCCTTCGTTAAATCTCTTGATCTGTATTCACATGTGTGTTCAGCACCGCACACGATTGCTTGATTATAATATTCATGATTTTTATTCAAGATTTATAATTAATTAAGGAGAATCAAAATCGAGAAAATTTTAACGAACAAAGGAATATGATTTTAACAATGTGTACTCCAATTGCATGGATGTGATGTTTTAATGTGGTATATTTTATAATAGCGTTATTATAGCTGCAATTTTTCCATGTCAATGTGTGTGAGAATTAGTAAAATTAGAATTTTTAATAAAATTTTATTAAATTTTACTTAATTAATTTAAAATTATAGTAAAATTTTTCGAAATCTATTTTGTCCCACAATAATCATGATTTTAAGGATAAATTCTAAAAGAAATTCTTTCTGTATATACATAAAAAACACGCACACGTGTGTGTGTGTGTGTGTGTGTGTGTGTGTGTACGTGTGTACGTAATGTATGTAAAATCAGATTATATATAGGGTATCTGATAATTAATGATTAAATTCTTGCATAGAGGTAGACTGGACTAAACTAACAAGGAAACATACAGAAGTGTCCTCCTTCGATTTTGACGAGCCCTTAGTAGTATAGATCAAAATAAGGGACACGTATCTTTTTATACGAGCCCATATACTCACTTTTAGGGGGTGAAACATCCCTTTGAAGAAAATCAGTTTTTTTCTTTCAAAGCGTATATCGTTGAAACTATAAGAAATACAAAAAAAATGTTCGAATGAAAGTTGAATGGCTTGAAGAGTACTTTATAAACGTGACAAAAAATTTTTTTTACTTTCGCCCATCACTTACCTTTTTTTAAAATTTTTATTTTTTTTATGAGCAAATTAAGTTTATTTTATTATGACTTCAATGCTATATGATAAAATTATCTTCCGACATTACTATTTTCCAAAAAAATTAAAAGCATCTCTATAAGCATGATACGCGTACTCGTCCGTACGCTCGATTGTTCACAATAAAACGGATTCATCTCATACGACGTTAACTACGCGAGAGAACATTGAAGACAAATCAATACAGTACAATAAATGTTGAAATACGAGTTCTATACTAATAATAGTAATAAAATAATAGCGACTTTTTTAAATCGCTAAAGTCAATCAAATATTTTGTCGATATGTTACAGTATGTACGGAATACTTTGGATAATAAAAAAACGAATTATGAATAAAGAAATTATTATTTTTTCATAATTTGTTTTTAATTATAAAGGATAGAAGTTATTTCGTGTCAACAATGTACGTAGATAAAACAATACGTCAGCAAGTTCCTGCATAGATTAACCCATTAAAACCTATGTCTAGGCTAGCAAAGATAGCTAAAAAATAACATTTGGAAATAGGACTGGGGCAGAAGAAAACATTACTGATATAAAAAGCATTTTTCAAAAATCAATTTTGCAATTAATTGTTAAAAACAAATTATTAAAAATTGACTGTAGGAAAACATATTGCGCAAATCGATTCTACGAGAAAAATTACTGAAGAAGTATATATGAGTCTTTCTTAAATTATTCATATTTTATGCAAAAAATAATATACTATATAAATAATTAAAACCCGTTTCTGCCCATGGCCAAATCAGTAAAGATAGTACAAAAAAATAATAATTGGAAATAGGACTAGAAAATAAAAAAAAAACATTATTGATATAAAAAACATGTTGCAAAAATCAATTTTGAAACTAATTTGTTTGTAACAATTACGACAATTATAACAATTATAACGATTAAGAAAATATGTTTCTTTAGTAATTTTTCCTGTAGAATTGGTTGTTCAGCAATCAGTTTTCCCTTACAGTCAATTTTTAATAATTTATTTATAACAATTAGTTGCAAAATTTATTTTTGTAATGTGTTTTTTACGTCAATAATTTTTTTTATCTTCTGGTCCTATTTCCAATTGTAACTTTTTTACTATCTTTATTGGCTTGGATATGGGCAGGAACAGGTTTTAATTATTTATATAGTAGGGTAAAGTTGCCTATTATGAGATACTTTTTTTTAAAGGCTTATAATTTATTTAATTTATACCATTAACTCCTATTTTTATATCCAAATTATAGTAAATATATTTAAGTTTCATTGCCAAAAGTTAGCAATCGATAATAGTTATACTTTGTTGTATATAAAATTTTTTATTAAAATTGCCGATTTTGCTAATTCAAAAAAAGTGTTCCTAATATGAGATACAAAGGTTTTTTTTATATGAAATAGGTCTTATCGACTTCGACCTTACTAGGTTCAAATTAGGCTCCAGACTCAAGATCTAGTTGACCAATCAAATAGCTCTTTCGTTACTCAAAAACTTTTGTACGTACGAAATCTATTCTGTTCGAGATATTTTAAAGTCTCAGTGCTAATGCTGAAGACCATAACTTCCAAGCCTCATAATTCGAAAGTCCTCAATGAAAAACTTTATTATAGCATTTTGAAAAGTTCTCGAAGTTAGAATATGCAATAATAAATAGGGATTTTTGAGTGTCTCATATTATGAGTTCCACGCTTTGCGGCTTCACGATTACCAAATTTAATAATATTAATAATTAAGCAAATCATCACATCCCGTATTTTTCTATTAATACGACTTTACTCTGCATGCAGAATTTATTATCAAATATTTGTTTATTTTATAGTAAACAAGGTTTTATGACTCATCTCAATAAATTTTGACAACATCCAATTAAAACAAATTTTTTTTAATGACTACACGCATGATCTAATAATGAATTTTCTACTAAATAGATTTCACCCCAAGAGCAATAAGTTGCGTTTATTAATGTAGCAGAAACCTCGCTATCTCATATTAGGAACCTATCCCATAATAGGCGATTTTACCCTATATTATTTTTTTTTGCATAAAATATGAATGATTTAAGAAAGAATCATACATGTTTTTTTTAGTCATTTTTCCCGTAGAATCGATGGGCGCAATTAGTTTTTTCAGTCAATTTTTAATAATTTGTTATTTTTTTACTATCTTTATTGGTCTGAACATGGGCAGGAACAGGTTTTAATTATTTACATAGTATATTTTTTTTTTTGCATAAAATATGAATGATTTAAGAAAGTCGTATATGTTTTTTTAGTAATTTTTTCCGTAGAATCGATTGGCGCAATTAGCTTTTCAATCAATTTTTAATAATTTGTTAATAACAATTAATTGCGAAATTTTTGCAACGTACTTTTTACGTTAATAATGTTTTTCATGCTTTGGTTCTATTTTCAATTGTTATTTTTTAGCTATCTTTGCTAGTCTGGACATGGGCTTTAATGGGTTAATCTATGCGGGATGTATTGTTTTGTCTACGTACATTGTTGACACAAATGACTTTTATCCCTTGTAATTAAAAATAAATTATGAATAAATAATAATTTCTTTATTCATAATTCGTTTTTTTATTATCCAAAGTATTCCGTACATATCGACAAAAAGATTAGACTGATTTTAGCGATTTAAAAAAGTCACTATTATTTTATTACTATTCCTATTATTATTATTATAAAACTCATATATCAATATTTATTGTACTGTACTGATTTATCTTTAATGTTCTCTTGTGTAGTCAACGCCTTATAAGATAAATCCATTTTATTGTGTACAATCGAGCGCATGGACGGGTACGCGTACCATGCGTATAGAGACGTTTTTAATTATTTTTGGAAAATGGGAATGTCGGAACATAACTTTATCATATCATTGATCATATATATTGTTACGCCCGGTATGGTCGTCCCGGTGCGAGAGCGGCCGGCTTGCTGTCAACTGTCTT
>QKQZ01004163.1:0-11235 GCA_003595255.1 Solenopsis fugax | reverse complement strand
AACTGACTCGGCTCGTCTACAAGTTCTTTGACTCGTGCACTTATTGACAATCTTCGAAAACAACGATTTTCGAGCCGTGAATAACGAGTGACAGCGAACTACCCTGTTCCCATTTGTGTAGAACCATAATGACCCACGCACCAATAATCCGCACCTTTAGGAACCCACGCACCAATGATCCGCACCTTTAGAATACCGACTTGGGGATAAATAAGCGATTGTTCAAGTATGAATGTAGCATGAAGAATTTTGACTGTATGTGCAGAGAGCGGAGAAAGAGAAAGTAGCCCCATACAGTGATGGACAGAATAGTTGCAACAATTTTTTTTCGAAGAGTTTTAGAACACAGCCTTGCACATCGAGCAGCTCCTGATAAGAGAAAACAATTGTTTTCTCTTAACAATAGTAAAGAAAGTCATGAGTAATTAATAAAATTTGTTACAATAATTTTATATACACTTTAATGGCATTTTACTCTTCATATTTCATTGATCCGCTCCAGAAACAGTCGAATCTGTCGAAGTGTGACGTACGCTTTTAGACTACACAGTAGCCTACCACCGGATGAGTATACCCTTGTCTTTATATCATGATCTTATGCACCATGATCATGTTCCGTTTAGGGGCGGTGCTTATTCCGATACTATTATAAGTTCAGTGACACATGATGGATATTTCAGAATTGGCCCTCTTTGGATGTGTTCGGAGAGACGCTATTGGCGCATCATTCTATCCTTGTTTACATTTAATGAATGATAAAGATAGGGTGCATTCAGTACTATCACCGCGCAGTAACCCCCACCACCACTTTCTCGGTGAGGCAGAGGTTCGGATCTGAAAAGTATGCTGTGTTTTGTCATTCTACAGTCTACAGTTTTGTCATTCGTACATATCACGCAGTCACGGCGATATTACACGAAATAATACACGCACTGCATTATTAGATATCGATCCAAACGATAAATATGTAAGTTTTTATTTATATTATAACGAATTAATTTATGATGTACAGTTTTTAAAGTGTAGAAATTAATTTTTAAAATTATCATCTAACTGGCCGTTCTAGAACTTTTGCTCATTGTATACACTTAAGTTGTTTCTTTCATTTCCTAAATATATCATTCTATTTCAGATTCATGATGGTATTTGTAGCATTAATTGGAATTTTCATCGGTGCCTTGAGCTTTGCATATATTTATTTTAAGTATGTGACATTTAATTTCTGGCGTAAGAGAGGAGTCTTTTTCGTCGAACCTGTTGTGCCAACTGGAAATATAACGGCAGTCGTTACCGGAAAAGTACAAGTAGGTGAGTATCTTTAATATCTACCCTCAGAGAAAAAAAATAGTTGCTACAGTTGTAAAAATGTGAACAAATAGCACTTCAACTATCTTTTATGGATTATAGAAATACAAATGAATAAATGATAACTTTCACATTGGATTAAAAAGTTTAGTGTATTAAGAGAATATACGCACACATATTATTTCTGTTCAAAATCTATTTTATTTATGTCCTTGTCTTTTCTTCTTGTATAAAAAATTGTGTTACATCACGATATAATTTATGTTCAAGCGGAAAATGTAATATTGATAAATTATATATATGTGTATATTATATTGAAATTAATTTTTCATAAATTTCAATGAATTTATATCTCATTCTTTATTTAAATATTCTTTCATACATTATTCAAAAATAATACTAATGGTTTCACGCTCGTATTATCAAAACAGTGAATAATTGATGGCCATAAACGAGCTATCTTGGTTATATGAATTATAATAATTTATTTTAATCTTACAATCAAACTGATTATGGAATGTTTCGGTCTTATTTGATCTTCTTCAGTCCTATATTAACATTTCCTCTAATTAAATTACATTTTTTTTTCAAGCTTCTACCTATCATGCATAATACAATTACAAAATACGCACAATTTTGGGCGCATATCTATATGATGTTGATATCTCAGTTATGAATTCTACCCGTTATATGTTGTCAATACGTATAAGAATGTGCATAGCTGATTCTTCGTTGCCACGCAGAACAGTCTAAGTCCATGATGTAAAATTGATTGTCATAACTGAGGCATCAACATGATATAGATATGCGTAATCAGTTTGATTGTAAGATTAAAATAAGTTATTATAATTCAATTATTCACTGTGATTATTCAAACTATTATAATTCAATTATACAATTAAGCTAGCTCGTTTATGGTCTTCAATTATTCACTGTAATTATTCAAAAATATACAGCAGCGTTTGAATTAAGAACGGAGTTTTTTGGTATTAACTTTCTAATAATCATTGAATATAGACATAAATATAAATTCATGGCTTTGTAAAACAGATTTCTCATCGATCGAAATATGTTTAGACTTATACGTATAAAATAAGAAAATCACAAAGAACGAACTGCCTTAAATTACAGAATGTATCGAGGAGTTAATTGTGGCAGTCAGCTCACTCGGCGGGAGCTCGCACACGAATCTGTTACAATCTATTCAATAGATCGCGCATTAGAGTCTTGATTGGATACAAAATTCCGAATGAATATTTCTATCCAAATCAAATAGCAATGAATTTTACAAAATCAAAATAATGTACATACAATTGGAAAATGTTTTTAAAAATACATGATTAATCATTAAATTAGTTTAAAGTTGATTTTTTGTATTGATCAATGACGTTCGATTAATCATCACTCATAATCAATCACAATCATTCAAATGTGATTACGAATCGCAATTGTAATAATTTTTAGTGAAAGAATCATATTTTGAGTGTACACGGAATATTTTTTATCACACAATAAATCGGTTTTTTTCTCATTTTTCTATATTAAAAGACTCCACACAATTTGAATGAAAAAACGTCGGTCAATTTTCTTGAGTTTTTAATATTTATAGTTATAGTTTTCGGACGAAAATTTAATTGACTGATAATGCTTTTTTTATATAAATTGTACAGGATTCTTTCAAAACTTTGTATTTATTGTAGTATAAGAACTTAAAATTTCTTTTGTGAAATATATATATATATATATATATATAGTTGAAAAAATTTGCATTTAATTTTGAGATTTAAAATGTGACATTTAAAATCTAAAAACAATGTTTAATCTAAATTTCTATAAAAATTGTATAGTAGAAAAATAGTAAAAAATAAATAAGATATTAATGTAAAGAATTAGACAAGTTTGATAGATATAAAAAAGCTATGTTCTATATAATTATAGGTTAGAAAATTTATAGTTTTAATACTCATTAATTATTATTACATATAAAATTGATTATTAAATAATATAATTTTAAAATCTAGTAACTTAATACTTTAACATTACAAAAAACTAACGAAAAAGGAACTAATCGTTATTTTCGAAGTAACGGTAACGGTATCGGGTTACTTTATATAATCAGTAACGAATAACGTTAACGAGTTACTTTTTACAAAACGTAACAGTAACGGTAACGCGTTATTTTTTTAAGGTAACGTTCCCAACCCTGCCATACGGTGACTGACGAGTTTGATAAAATTATATATTTAATATATATTAATATTTGATACAATGATTACTATTAAAAAAGAGCGTTGTAGGCAAATCAGTATAATACAATAAATATTAAAATAAAAGTTTTCTTTAATAATAATAATAATAATTGAAATAATAAAATAATTACGAGTTTTTTGAACTCAACTGCTAAAATCAGTCAAATATTTTTGGCGATGTTAAAGTATGTACGTAATACTTTGGACAATTAAAAAGAATTATAAATAGAGAAATTATTATTTTTATAAAATATCGTTTATTTAATTTTGACTGTAGCTGATTGCGATAGTCAATGTATTTAAAATTATATTATTTTATTGACGAATGTTAAGCAACCCGAAAATTCAGTAAACTTAAAAATATTGTGTACAAATAGAATAGTTCACAAAATTATTTTTTGTTCGTACCAAATTACAGCTTTAGGGGGTGAAATTACTCTTTGAAGAAAATGAACATTTTCTTTTCGGCGAAATAATTACCGAGAATGATGACACGTATAAAAAAAAGTTTAAACGGAAGTTGCATCTCGTTTTTTTTGCTTTACAGAACTACGTACAGATAAGAATCAAAATATTTATGTTGTTCAAGTTACCTCTGTTAGCAACCCTTAAAATTGAAATTTTATTCTTCATAAATTTATATGAAACTCTCTACACCTTTTTTCGCACTTTTCATAATTATTTTCTGTGTTATCATCGAATATTTAAAGTCTGTTTAGCAAGTTCATTATTCAAATGGTTTCATATAGAGATATTTATTTATTATTATGTCGTAATCAATAATTACAACCCGCATAGCAACAAGAAATCAAGCACGATTTCGTTGCTATGCACACTCGCCTCGGAATTCGAATTTCCGATGTGCGAAAAATAACGAAAGACCCGGATAGTCTTTCGAACTTCCTGTTCAAAAAAATCGCACCATAATCGAGTGCTGCGTCGCTATCCGCGATCCATACTGCGACCGATCGTGGGATTTGCAACTATGCACGAAGCGATTGGTCGAGTCTTACTGATAATTTTTTCAATAAATGGAACGATCAAAGCGGGAAGCGACGAAGAGTAAATTAGACAGCCGTCCGAAAACGTTACGTGCAGTGAGTGTCTTACACGTCGAGCCGTAATGCAGCGATAACGCGCCGAGACCTGACTACCGGGTCGTCCAGGAAAATAAATGCGAAAGCAATACCTACATATGGTATACGTCAAGTGTAAAGCAATACCAATAAACTCAAATAATTAACGTTGGGAATCAAAGCGTGTCCACCTTCTCTACCCCGTCAACGCGGCCTTCCCGCGAATTTCAACTCCTTGGGCGCCACCAGATTCCAAAACATACCCAGTGACGTGCAAGGGAGCCCAACAATTAATACATTTCACATATTTTTCAATTATTTAAGCATATATATATACCCAGCAAACACATTGCTGCAATGTTGCTGCAATATTCTGTGTTTGCTGGGATATCTATCTATACATGTATGTATAACTGTATACAATTATGTATGGTTATATAAAATTACATATAATTACATATAAAAACCATGCATAATTATATACAATTATACATATTTTATAACGTCATTTAACATTAAAAAATAAAGTTGTAAGAAATATCTTATTTATCATCTGGTATGCAAAATAGCAATAAAAACAGCATGGAAGTAATGTACATTGTTATTATTATGCTTCATATACGTCAATGGTTTACTTTAATTAATTTCATCTTTTATGTCGTCGTCAGCATATAACATTGTCGCTTTTAAATAATTAAAAACTATGTGAAATGTATATTAATAATAAATAAATATCTCTATATGAAACCATTTGAATAATGAACCCGCTAAACAGACTTTAAATATTCGATGAACTTGAGTTTTCTTTTATTTATAAAAGATATCACAGAAAATGATTATGAAAAGTGCGAAAGAAAGTGTGGAGAGTTTCATATAAATTTACGAAGAATGAATTTAATTTTAAGGGTTGCTGACAGAGGTAACTTGAACAACATAAATATTTTGATTCTTATCTATATACAGTTTCGTAGAGTAAAAATAAAACTGCAACTTCCGTTTAAGAAGACAAAATTCCGAGACGAATTCGTTCCAGCGCAGAAGAATCGAGCGTACGAACATAGGATGCATATATGTATGTATAAGGAGTTCGATATTATTTTTTAAAAATGGTACATCGGAAGGACATTTTATTATATATGGATTTGTATAAAAATAAGCTTATTTCTGTCATTAAAATATTTGAAAATTTTTAAAACAAAATGTAAAGTGGTGGGGAAAGTATAAAAAATAATTAAAAAAAAATTATTTTTTATTATTGTTATAAAGTACTCTTCGAGCCATTCAACTTTCTTTCAGAACATTTTTTTTATTTTTTATAATTTCGACGATATTCGTTTGGAAAGAGAAAAAACCGATTTTTTTCAAAAGGGTGTTTCATCCCCTAAAACTGAAATTTGACACAAACAAAAAATATTTTTGTGTTATGGATAAATTCCTCTATTTGTACATAAAGTTTCAGATTTTTTTGAATTTCCGGATTGCCTAATATTCTTTGTTAGTTACATTTAACAAAACTTTTTCTAATTTGATGTATGAACATTATTTGGTTAAGGCTACAAATTGTTTGGTCAAAACAATTATATATTTAGTAACTGTCACTATAAAATTCATTTGATCATTATTCAACCAAATTTTGGTTGATTTTACCAAACATTTCTCTCAGAGTGTACTACTCATACCATATACATATTCCGTGTCTTGGTTTTTTTTTGTATTTATTCTTTCTTAAAGTGTATACATACACAGCGCGCGGCGAGGGGAAGGATAGCATGGCGTCATGCTCACCGTCGCTTACTGCCGGGCCGTAATGCCGACACGGTGGGGGCGGTCTTACGGCTCAGGCGGGCGACCGCTTGTCTCTCCGCGTGCTCTTATTCGTCTGACTTTAATATTTTATAACGCAAAAATTATTGCGAATATCGCAAAATGTTATAAGACTTTTTCCTTTATCTCGATCCTTTCTATCTCCTCGTGACAAGTTTGCTACAGTGCTCAGGGACACCCTGTATATTAATATAAGGTAAATGTAACGAATTACACCACTGACCCGAATTTATCGGAAAGCTGTCGTCAAAGTGTATCAAATGGCTTGAAGTAAGTAAATGCATATAATGTTATTTTTTGTGAAAAGCGGTTCCCAAAAACCCATGTCAAGAATCTGTCACTTTTAACTATCCATGCCTAATTTCATTCTTAAATTGTTATTACAAAAATAATCTGTAAAATGATAAAATGAAATAATTTTGAATTGTAATACAAAATGTTAGTTTTGTATGAGTAATATATTTAAAAAATGATGAAATAGTAAGGAATCATATAATTAATGGTTTTTGTAAAATATAATAGTGGTTGCCAATACTAAGATAGGACGTCATTTGGTACATATTAGTGGCGTAAATCGAAACAATCTGGTGTAATTTAGAACATTTGCAGTTCACACTTAATTCTTTTATACATAAAAATATTTTTGTATATTTTCAATTTTTATATACATTTTCGCTAAATTAATATTAACTTTACAATATTAACTTTAGATAAAATTTATAGTCTTACCTAACATCATTTATTTATTTTTTTTAATAACTTGCCAAAAATTAGTCCTTGTTTAAAGTGGCGTAATTCGGTACATTTACTTATACTTGAAGTTCGTTCAATATTCTTAACTTTGGACGCTTGTACCTTAAAAACGGCTCATAGGATCAACTGGCAATGATAACTTTGATTAGCATCACACGAAATAACACTTGTCAAAGTTTCAATCCATTTGAGTGAAACCCAATTTCCATAAGAGTGCGGGGTTTTTTGTATTTAATATTATTATATATAATTATTATAAATGAACTAATATAAAATTTAGTGAAAAAGAACATTAACAAAAAATAACATAAAATTACAAATAATTTTTGCAAAATAAAAACAAAATGAGTACAAATGAATAATGTTTTAATTAAATATAAATATAATTTTACAGTGTATATATATATATATATGTGTGTGTACAGTATATATATATATATATGTATATATGTATGTATGTGTGTATTATATAATAATATTAAACATTAAATACAATGATTATAAAAATATTCTGATTTGTTTCATATATTAGTTTACGTATAAAATATTTACAATTTCATAGTATTTAAAATTTCATATTACTAAAAAACAATTTTTAATGTGCCATTTATTATTAATAATTTTATACTTTAAAAAATGTTTATTACTTTAAATTTCAAAACTATATGAATATTTTTTATAATATTGCACGAATATTAAAGTAATATATCAAGAATGCCTCTGTACGTTGTAACTGTGTCCCGA
This sequence comes from Solenopsis fugax, assembly GCA_003595255.1. Classification (NCBI taxonomy): domain Eukaryota; kingdom Metazoa; phylum Arthropoda; class Insecta; order Hymenoptera; family Formicidae; genus Solenopsis; species Solenopsis fugax. The sequence continues at coordinate 3,284 of QKQZ01004163.1, read as the reverse complement.
AGGTTACTGACAACACTATTTTATCAGTTAATATTTACATAATTTACAAGATTAATTAATTTGCTCGTAAATTAGCTGTTCTTTTCTTTATATTTTGCAAAACGAGCATTCATAGAATTATTATTCCTAGAATATTATATGAATATTATTAAAAATTGAAGTAATATTACTATGAATAATCCAAAAATATTATTTATTATTTTTTAATATCATGGAAATATTCTGTTAATGTTAATTTACTTTATATATTCTTGAAGTGTTACTTTAATATTCGTGACATACCTATTATAAAAATATTTATGTCGTATTGGGTGATTTGAAGTAATAAACTTTTTTTTAATTATAAAATTATTAATAATAAATGGCACATTAGAAATCTTTTTTTTAGTGGTACAAAATTTTACATATTCTATTTTGTACTTTATTTTATTTTAAGAAAAGTACATATTTGCATTAATATTTCAGAAATACTATTTAATATAATCTTAAATTAATGATTTAATATTATATTATATTAACTAAAATATTACTTAACATTAAATAATATTGCGCGCCTACATATACGTATAAAAGTACTTTTTTCTATGCTGTTAAAATATTTTGTTTTGATAAGAATGATTGAGGACATTTACAATTCAGAGCGTGGGCCCAGCGTTACGCGCCGTTCTTGCATAGCCATTGCCGCTATTAAACAACTCCTCGTGCGCGGCAACCTTGATCGCGCGTTCAGATTTGAGAGGACCGGACTAATTCGGTTATCTTTATTAACTTATAAGTCGTTAATTATTGTGAAAATCGCAAAGTGGTACAAGACTTTTCGATCCAGTTTGGTCTATTCTATATGTGCGAGAGTTTTATCATTAATTATCAGACACCCTGTATATATAAGAATAAAATCTACAAAATTATATTGAAATACTCACAAGTGTGTATATAGGGGAGATTGGGGCAATTCGGAAGGTGAAATTCGAAAAAGTGGAAATATCTTTGAATGGGTTAAAAATTCACTTTAAATATTGTAAACGCGTCCTAATGTAACGACATTGCTAATAAAGTTTCGTTGGCGACGGCGTCATATTGAAGTCGTGGCAGTAAAAAATGTGTTTTGCGAAAGTCGAAGTAATTTCTGACAGTCAGCATTTCTTCAAAATTTAAATAAGATAAATAAGATTCTTTTTGAAAACTTTATCGAATATATCGTGTCCAGTTGAATGTATTTGAAACATTTCGTGTTTACTTTTTGTTGTGTGATGTCTATTTTTGTAGACCACACGCAATAATGCGCAAAGTTGACGCCAGGGCGATTCGAAACACCGAACGTCGAATCGTCGTTCGAACAATTTTTTCTTTTATATATTCGCGTTTTTACGACCGACTGCTGCCAACCTTGGTTGTCAAAAAACGGAAGGAGTATGCGTTTCACCGAAGCTGTATCTTTGTTACCTTAGTTCTCAGTAACCACTGCATGATATGATATCAACTCTCGCACATGAACTTCTTATTAACCAAGCTTGGTTTAAAGCGTATAATTATCATTGTTATATTTAAAATAAGTTTATAAATGATATTACTGGTTAGGTTAGGTTAGGTTATTCGTCTACATGTGCTCTCATTGGTTATCGAATGGAGTTACATAGCAAATTGATTAGCCAATGATATGCGTTGAAAGCGTCCGTGTGGGGAATTTTAGTGATTTAAGGGGGAAGCACACATAGCTACATAACCTGATTAGTCCATTAGATCATGCATAAGGAAATGGACCAATCAATTTCCTTATGCATATGGTTATGCAGCTGTGCAAGAGTGTATGCTTCCCGCTTTACAGTTGTTATGACAGATTGAGGTTATGTACCCCTATGTAAAAATTAATCGAAAAATGAGCAAAATTATTACAATACTCATGAATGAGTGAATTTTTTATTGTTCAATATTCATGCTGTGATTGGTTTTTTTAATCCGAACATCTTTAGATATGTTTTTAAGTGTAATGAGTTTTCACTTTCTACGAAGCCCAGCGTAACAGATTTTACACCTGAACAACTCATAAAATAATGCTCCATATGCGAATAGATGACTTAAAAGTTATTTCTAGCGCCAGGTTCTCGCTAATAAATCTGTTCTTTTTTCCCTGACCTTCCTGATTTGAAATCTCACTTTTTGAGTAAGAACATGTATCATTTTCACAGATATGAGTCATTATAAACCTTATTGTGGTTCTAACATTCTTTGTGCTTACCTGTGTGAATGTTTTTATAGATTACTAAGTTTATAATCATAAAATGTTAAATCGGGTACCATTCTTTTATTGTTAAAGCTCTTAATTAAAATTTTGACTAATATATGTTAAAAGTGAAAATTTTAATTAAGAGCTTTAACAATAAAAGGAAGGTACTCGATTCAACATTTTATGATTAGAAACTTAGTAATCTATAAAAATATGCACACAGGTAAGCACAAAGAATATTAGAATCACAACAAGGTTTATAATGACTCATATCTGTGAAAGTGATACGTGTTCTTACCAAGGTGTGTAATAGGCATAGGGCTCCTGTAAGTGGAAGCGTTTAGCTAATAGTAAGAGAAAGAAAATGAGAGGACCATCTCTATCCTTGTCTAATCTCTAATGTTGCGCTGAGTGGGGAGACATCGTAGTGAAACTATAATCCTGATTGATCCTGATCTCCCCACTTAATTGCGAAAATCAACAGCGCATGCGCGATTGAACAAGGATGCTGATGGCTCTCTCGTTTTCTGTCTCTTTCTATTAGCTCACGCATTCGTGGCTGGCTTTTCCCCTCTATATGTATAATCTCTTTGGTTCTTACTCAAAAAGTGAGATTTCAAATCAGGAAAGTCAGGGAAAAAAGAACAGGTTTATTAGCGAGAAACCGGCGCTAGAAATAACTTTTAAGTCATCTATTCGCATATGGAGCATTATTTTATGAGTTAATCAGATGTAAAATCTGTTACGATATAGCTTCGTAGGAAGTAACAACTCAGTACATGTATAAACATATCTAAACATGTTCGGATAAAACCAATCAATTACAGCATAAATATTAATCAAAAAATTCAATATATACATTGATGTAATAATTTTGCTCATTTATTCGATTAATTTTCTTTTATTATTTTTTAATAATAAAAATACCAGGGTGAACTCAAGCAATGTTTCAAGAACTCAGCCTTGATAAGACACAATATTAAATAAACAACAATGAAATTTTTTTTGTTGACATTTTTTTTATATAACTATTTTATTTAATATATAATTAATTTTTTTA
>QKQZ01004159.1:0-19259 GCA_003595255.1 Solenopsis fugax | reverse complement strand
GAAGAAGTCAAAAATTGGATCGATACGTGGATTGCCTCAAAAGATGAGCAGTTTTTTCGACGCAGGATTCGTATNAAGTAATGGCCAGCGATGGACAATATTTTGAATCGTAAATGTATAACCAGTTTTTTACAATAAAGCCTCGAATGTAGAAAAAAAAACGGCGGAAGCAAAGGTGTACACCTAATATGTGTTTCTGAGACAAAATTTAATGGGCTGTAAGGTAAGAGTGTTATTTTTTACTTTTGTAAACAGTGTTCGAAATATTATTGGTATCATTTCGATTAAACGACAGCGGGCAAGAAGGGGATAGAACAGAGTAGTGTAACTGCGTGCGACACGAGTGTGTATCTATATCGTTATTGACCACAGCCATTCACAGCGCAATATTTTTCATCTGACAGCCAATCACAGACGGCGATATGCACTATCGAGTGATATCGATATATCGACTTATGTCTATTAACCTCGCCACTATTGTTATTGCATAATTCGCCGGTTGACGGAAGAAAAACTTCCGAGAGTCTAAATCATAATCTGCAAAGCAATAAAATCAGGTAAGGTGTATAAATCACTGAAAAAAGACATTAACGAGGGGATACCCTATCTCGACCCGACGGGCAAGATGGGGAGAAATGACTCTTTTTGGTTTTTATTAAATACATTCTATAATACTTTAAAATTTTATTTTAATGATAATTATTATGTAAGAAAAATGTCCAAAGATTATTATAAAAATAAAGATGACTCGTTAATTATGAAAACCTACCTTTTATTCATTCTCAAAGCTTAACTGCTCTGTCTTACCTCACCTTCCCGTATTATGAGTTCCGCCTTGTGGTTTCACGATCACCAAATCTAATCTTTACAATTAAGCAAATCATTACATGTCATATTTTCCTATTAATGCGACCTTATTCTATCACTGTATGCAGAATTTATTACCAAATATTTACTTATTATATAATACACAAGGTTTCTAAAGCTTATCTCAATAAAATTTGACAACATCCAATTTCAATCTTTTTTCTTAACGACTGCACGCATGACCTACTAATGAATTTTCTACTAAATAGTTTTCATCCAAAAAGTAATAAGTTCATGATAGAACTAACATGCGTTTATTAGTTTAGCAGAAACTTTGTTATCTCATGTGTTAGATACCTGTTCCATAATAGGCGACTTTACTTAATAATATAAAATTTTGAAAAAATGATTGTCACTCGACTTTGAGTTAGAGAAAAAAACAATAACATCTAGATTCAGAGTCGTTTATAGATGTTTGTAGTGATTTTCCGATTGTACATAGTTTAACTGTTTAAAAGTTATAACATATGAACGAAAACAAAAAAACAATTTGACCAAACTTAAAGATATCTCAAATCCGCTTGTGGCATATTTTTTAGAATCGTTTGTAGCTGTTTTTAATGATTTTTCGACCGTTTGTAGTTGAACCGTTTGAAAGTTACAACACCTAAACGATAAACGAAAAATATAATTTTTACAAATTTTGAGATATCTCAAATCCGCTTGAAACACATTTTTTAGAATTGTTTGTTTGTAGTTATTTTCCGTTCGTTTGTAGTTGAATGGTTTAAAAGTTACAACACTTTAACTGCACATTTTTTTGTGAAAACAGAAAAAGATAGAGAAGTCATGTTTATTCTACTGTAAATATCATACTTTTTTCTATTTGACATTTAAATTTCAATAAAAATTTATATAAAATGGTATCGCTTTAAAATATCCTAAATCATTTTTCAAAAACAACGTTTATTAAAGTTTTGCCTTGTCTGGGTATACATCCTCTAATAAAAGAAATACTTTCAAGAACATTAAATGTAAAAAATATAAAATAATATAGAAGAATAAGTTAGAAGATTACAATAAATTTGTTTTATTCTTGGAAATTGTTATGGAAAATTCGAGGTAAAATTTCTTCAAGAATAGAATACTAATAAATTAGTGCATCGATGCGATTAAGGAAATTATTATTTTGGAAAAATAAACTTTGTATAGTATTAAATTATATCTTATATCTACAAAAACAATCTGTATCTGTATCTCTGTATTTGTTATCAATAATTTAATATGCAGAACTATGACAAAATAATAAAATCAGATAAAATTCTAATTTAATCCTTAACTACACCTGGGGAGAGATACAAACGTTAATATTTTTCGTGTGGCACAAGATACTGTGAAAAATATGTGCGTAATTATATGCGGTACGTTTACATCCCATCAGTGTAGTTAATGGTTAAAGGAGAGTCCAAGTATCCTCTCTCCAAGTCGTAGCATCAAGGAAAGTCCAAGTATCCTCTCTTTAAGTCGTATCTCTCGCGGTAACAGAGGTCGTTGATCATTACTTTTAAGAAACAACATCGACAAATTTATCAGAAATAAAAAAGCTGTAATCAATAGCAGACTACGATCAGCCATTTTCTGAGTTTGCCGTTTCTCTAAATCCGCTCTTCCCCTGGTCTCCCTCCCTCTTTCTCCCTTCCCCCACTTTCTCTAAATGCTCGGTATTTCCCTTCAGCATACATCTTGGAGGGTAATCGCTGAAATAGTTTTCAATCGATCGATCGCCAGCTGTGGGTGCGTTGCGCCGCGCGCCGCGGAAAAAGAGCGCGCGCGCCGGTCGCTTACCGCAATTTGCGACCGCGTTATACGCGACGTATCATCCCCTTCCGTTTTATCGCCGAGGCTTTTATTCCGGCACAAATATCGGGGATTTTGGGTCCAAATAGTGAGCGGAAGGAATTTCGTTGTCCTTCGGGAATAGTCTTGGCATATGACTGCCGCTGGAATATTGACATTTTGTCTCATCAATTCGTTCATTGAAACTTGGCTACAAGCTGCAGACACGAGGAGTAATAAGCGTGAAATCCATAAAATCAAAGACGCTGCTACTTATATCGCTCTTTGATATATGTCAAACAAAAATGTGAAACAGAAATGGAACCAAATAGCATTAATCGAAAGAAATGAATCGGATATAATGTTCGACCTATTTTTCTTCTCTTGCTACGAAACGTTTCGCATTGAGTAAAGACTTTATGTTAGTGGTGGGAACGGATGTCGGTGAGTAGTAAAATCGCTTATGGCGACGGCGAGAGAAAGAATTTAGATGCATAAGGAGAGGCTTGCAAGCGGAGTTAATTGAATTATCAGAATGGTTTTGAGTGAATGTTTTAACTGTACTATCGTTCTGCTGAGCTTAAGTGGGAAATGTCACGCACGTTCGTTTGGGTGTAAATATTGAAATTTTATTTTAAAGAATCTATGTATATTCATGGGTTTAGATGCTCAAAATACGTTCATGTAATAGAATCTTAGCATCAATTACGCAGAAAACAAAAAATAATTTTACCTAAAAATCAGAACACATACAGTCTTTTTGATAACATTAAGCAACAAAAAATTTACTTGCTTAATCCGCTTAAGGAAATCAGAAGAAAGCTTAGTACAATAGGTTTTTATTATTGATCAAGAAAATCCATAACTATTTGTTTCATTTTTATTTTTTTAAAATTTAATTAATGTAGATAATATTACTAATGACAGTCAGTATAAGGTTTCCGTGCACAAAATATTTAACTTTATATTTAAATAGTACTAGCTTTTATACGCAATATTATTTACATTAATTAAATTTTTTAATAGTCTTATATTGAGTTACTTATATAATTTAAAAAATAGAGTATAATATTATTATATTAATTTATAATAATAATTTCAAATAAATTATATAACAAGTAATTATTTACGTAAAAAATTAGACAACATTCTCGGGTTGAGATTTTGTTGACAATTTTTTGTAGATTTTTTACTGTTAAACACGAATTTAGACTCTAGACATAAAAGGTCTATCAGAATTTTTAGAAATTTGCTATAAAATTTGCTAAAAATCATAATTTTGGCATTTTTCGATATAATTAATAAGTCTGAACTGGGATGTGTTACAAACTTTCACAAAGTTGAAACAATTTGTAAAGTATTATTATAAAAAAAAGAAAAACAACATAAATAACACAAAAATAGTTTTAAGGTTATACATAATATCATTAAAGTTTCTATGGAATTTATGAACTCGTTCAAGACACATTTAGGAGCATATTTGTATTTATTTTTCTAAAAGACAAATTTTTATAAAGTATTACATCTTTTATCTTTATGGTTGTTACGTATAAATTTAAATTCAAATTCTACAAATTCAAAACAATCAATTATACATTCTCTAGTATAGAATATTTTATAAATTAATAGTATAGATAATTTTATAAATTTTTTAAATCCTTTATCTTGAATTTTTAGAATTTGATTCGTATTCAATAATTCTAAAAATATTGTATAAAGGTGTATTTTGTGGATTTGTCTTTTGAAAACAAAATATGTCTCTGAATGGGTTCATACACATACAGCAAATTTTTTAAAGGTTTCTCGCAAATATTTCAACTAAAAGTGAAAAATTTCATAAAAGTTACGAAATATGTTTGCAACGTTTCTGAGGCAGCTCTTTAATAGCAAAATGTCCGCGATTTTTATACTCGAAACTTGTAGAAAGTTGTTGAAAGATTACTAAAAAAATCTGTAACCTTTCTGAAATATTATCGAAAAATTATTGAAATGGCTGAAACCTTTTTGAATGATTGCCGTAAGCCTTTGAATATAATAAATTTAAATTTAACCTTCATGACCAAACTGTCATCTACATGTCAATTTGATCTTCATGTCAAACTGTCATCAACACAAGTTTTACATACAGAATTATTTTATTGTAATCTTGAATGTGTATCAATATACGATATTTCATAATTAGTATACAGTTCCTTAATTTGTGTTTTACTTGCATAGTTTCATATGTTGATAAAGGTTTTTGAATTGCATTCCTGAGCTGATTAGATTTCGTCATGATTGCTGTACATTACACCTTAATTTCAATGAGGATGTTTTTTATCCAGAAAAGTTTCCAACTTTTATAATAGTTCTGGCAAGCTAAGAGTGACGTAATTTCTGATCTGTTTGTGAGATGCAGATCATCCTTGAGAATGGTTCAAAGTGAACCAAAATATTCAAATTATTGCAATGTGAAAAATGTAATTGGAAAATAATTTGTTCATTACAATATTGCGCATCACTAACTGCACCATATCTTCACACACCCAATTCAATTTAATTTGATAAATTTAAATATCATTTTTGAAGTACTTTAATTTTATTTTTTAATAAATTTCAAGCATTGGGTGAGTGCAAAAGTTCGTGTCTGATTTATTATTAAAAAAGCAGTAATTTGGCATGTAAAAATTTTTTGTTAATTAATGGTTTAATCGCCGTCAATTTTTCTCCAACGTTGTGGGGTTATAACATATAGATGCCTCGATCATAAAATCTTGTTTGCGTTGAAGAAAGAAGAAATATTTTTTATGACTTCCAAAGATGTGAGAATTTTTTCCATTCAAATCATACATGCATTTTGCAATGATTGAAATAAGTGATAATCTGATGATGCGATATCAAAAGAATACGATAGATGTAATATGGATAACCTATTTCATTTCCTTTAATTTGTACAAAATCTGTTAGCAATGTGTTTCGCTTTGTTGTGGTGAAAAACGATTCCCTTACAATTGGCAAGAATTAAACTTATTGAACGCTTCTTCTGGATTGCTACATTTAAATTGTTTAATTGTTGACAGTATTTGTCAGAATTAATCGTTTGATCAACGAGCAGCAGCTTGAAAATAAATTATTACTTGTTAATCTTAACAAATAGAAAGTAGCACCTTCACAGGATGCAAATTTTTTTGTGGATTTTACACACTCTTTATTTAGTCGACTAAGCAAAGAAACAACTGCAAAACCTCAATTTGTTCACTTCGGTTAGTAAATACGGCATTCATATATCGAGTTTTAAAGTACTCTATCTTTTTTAAATGTCGAAATGCGGTCGATATATCAATGTTGAGTCTCTCAACAATCTGTTCTGCTGAAATTCGTGAATTATTTTGTATTAAATTGCACATTATTATCATCTGAAGAGTGATCAAAGTGTAGCTAATCGTTAAGATGCACAGAAAAAAATGACTATCAAATCAACAATTTATTGTTTCATATATAAGCAAGAATATAAAATCTTCTTGGAAGAATTTGATAATCTTGATCAGACATAATTTGCTTACATGAAGAAACAAATTTTCTTTATGTTAGCAAATTATATCTCTTTGAAATTATAAATACTTCCAAGGAGATTTTACATTCTTGCTTATATATGAAACAATGAATTGTTGATACTAATTTTTTTTCTATGTGGAAATCATCAAATTTAAATTTCGCATATTATTTGTCAACAGTTCGAATTGCAGATACACGATCCTCATACATTTGACTGTTTTTTTTTGAAAGCATAACATGTCGTAAATGCAACTTTTCTTTGTTTATTTTCAATATTTTCTTCACAACGTAAATTCAATCAAAACATACATTTTTCGCTCAAATGACCTTCGAGTATATCTCTCTTCTATAGATGTACAATACGTATCAATAGCGTTAGCATACAACTCTCCCAATGATTGGAATCGGACACAATTTTGTATACTCACCCAATACTTCAGAAAAATAATATTTAAATTTATTATGTTCAGAAGATTGTAAAAAAACTAAAAAGTAAGAATAAAAATTTAAAAGATTTTATTGGCGTAACATTGTTGTACTTGTATCTTACTACATAAAATAACAATTTGAAGTGAATATGTAGATAACATAAACTTGTTTCTTTAAAAATCTCAACATAGAATTTTTTAAATAAAAAAAAAAATAATGTTGAAGCATTAAAGAAAATGCTATTTGCTATTTAACGTACTACACTATTTAGTCTATTAGTATATAGTTATTGCGATCCAATTAAACAAAACACATAATTGAATCAATCTATTGCTCTGGTATTATCACAAGCCATATTCAAATAGAACAATAAATAATAATCACAATAACATCAAAATGACATGAAAATGAATCGTTATTGATCGTAATTGATAGTTATTTTTCATAATTTTAAGATTATGTTGACGACATAATGATCTTTTATTCTGCTTTTAAGTATATTTTCACCAGAGAGAGTAGTGTCAAATATATACTAAATCTATTTCTAAAAACGAGAACAAATTAATATGAGAAGTCCTTGTATTATCTTTTACACTTTTACAGAAACAAAAATTGTTTTATCAAAACGCATCTCATTTATTTTCGTTTTCGAAAACAGTTAAACCCAATTTGAGTAGTTACCTTCAAAATCACTTCATTAAAATATGAATGAAAAATCTCACAATACTACAACTTTTGTTGACGCGTTAACATCGCGATAATATGTCAAGTATATATAATAAAAAGATTCTAGTGAATATTTTGTGACTACGGCACTGGCATTGTCGAGGCGCTACGGTGTAACTTCATCATAAGTTTTCTTATCTTTTTTGTAGATTGATGCAATGATAGTCAACAAAATTCTAAGTCTGTAAAAACTGTAAAAATTATCTTCCGCGTTGATGGTAGCGACGTATCGTTGCGGAAAAAATTAGAACTAATAGGCGTGAAAGTCTCGTATTTACCAAATTCGTAAAAATGGACGGCAAGTAAAGTTTCTTTGAATTTCATACATAAAAGCATATTTTTTACTCCTTTCAACAGCTGTCCGTACGTTTTCCTGTCTGAATAGGCTTCACTTTATATGCTTTTTACTATTTACTGACTGTTAGGGAAGAAAAGGCGATTTTTACAAGTGTTTTAAAGCGATCTTATTATTCTGTTTTATTCAAATTTTCTTTATTTACAAATGCCACGGCGGAAACTTTTACGTGTTATTCCCCGCTTATAACGTCACGACTTCAATATGGCCGCGCGAAGTCAGGAGCTTTAAAAACTTTCCCTTCTAAATCTTGCAATACGATTGTTTTTATTAAAAAAATGTTTTTGTTTAGATTTTCTTTTTTTTAAATTTTTTTATGGATCTTACTACTTTTTGGTATATTTTTGGTTAATATATTATACATTTTATGTTATACTTCGATTATAAAATATAGTAAGATGCATAATCTCCATCTGATAATTGATCTTTTTATATATTATAGAGGTGAAAGTACTGACTAACATTTTCTTATAAATTAATCGGTAATCTCATATAGTTTTCGAGATATACTTACATAAAACTCATTTTCGAAATTTCATTCATTTCGTTATGTGACATCTTGTATATGATATATAGTGTATATATAGTGTATATGATATATAGTGTACTATTCCACATGGATTTATAACTTTCCACACGAAGCGAGGTCCACCCCCTTTTCCTGCTTACTGAGCGAAATGAGGTCTATAATTGCTCTGTTCAACATAAATTTAAATTAAATATATTTATACAAACTTTACTGTAAAACTTTAATTTATTGTACATACTTTCTAATATATCTAAACGGCAATAAAATTGGTAAAATTAATCTAAAATACATATTTATTTACTATCTATCACATAAGGTCATATGAAAATAATAAAATTTCGAAAATGAATTTTACATAAGTATTATATCTTTAGAAAATTATATAAGACTACCAATTTATAAGAAAATGTTGATCAGTATTCTTATCTCTGTAACATGTATAAAATCGATGATGTGTAACTTAAACTGCATATTTGCCATATTTTCTTTTATTAAAAAATTACTTTTGGCTTAAGAAGACATATAACACTTTTTTTATATACTTGACGTAAATATTTTTCTTCTTCTAAAAAAAAGGTTTTTGGTTTTAGGTTTTATTGTATACAGATTTCATTTTTATTACAAGTGAAACTCCGTAGTGTTTATCTATCGGCGGTGCCGTGTAATTCTCGCGAATGACTAACATTAGTGAGAACAGATCTTTCTGCTGTTAATATGTCAACACGTTCAATAGACCTGCTCACTTTAAACTGCCAATATCTCAAATTGTAAAGAATTTTATTAAGAAAATATAACACCTCAGCCAGGATTTAAATCTGAATCTTCCTACATTCCTTTATGACTGTGTTTCAAATCCGAATATGCGGCGTTCGTGCACTGCATTTTTTCTACCGATGTGGCAACTGTAGGCTTCTATGCTGGTTTCAATGATTCAAGATCTTACTAATTGTAAGTATGAAATTACAAAAACATCGGAATGAGAAAGAATTAATTTTTTTTTAATTTTTAAAAGATTTCATATATATGACACCGTGCTTTAAAGGATTAACTTATCTAAATAAAGACTTTAAAATCTATGCATACAAGTTATCTTACACTTTTTCTCATCACATTATTACATTATTATATTATTATATTATAATATTATTAAAATGTTGCCAAAGACTTCTTATCCTATGCTTTTGTCTTTATTCTTTATATCTTCTCTGCAATTTCTTTTTTCATTTCTTTCTTTCTATAATTTTCATTATACATTACTTTTCACTACATTTAAGTCCTTATTTTACTATATGTTTCTTTCATATCTTTATCTGTTCTTTCAAATCAGTTTTTTGTCCTATAATATAATATTTTTCTAATTGTATAAGTGATAATCTGCCAAATCTATTTCATCTCAACAAAATATACAATACTGATAACTTTCATCTAATCAATACTTATTCGTTTTCATCATATTACCATTTATTTAATTAAATCTAAATAGCGCCCTATTTTTTTCTCCTATCCTTTCTAAATTCTTTATCCTTAAATATATTCCTACAATAAGAAGGTAATTAAATAGGTCTCGAAACGAGCAAATTAAAATTGTAAAAAGATCAATGCATATTTATTAAGAAATTAGATTAATGTAATAACAAACCTCTAAGATTAACATTTTGAAATAAACATTAATATAAAAAACGATCTCCGAATGCGTTTCGTGTTTTATTGAGCCTTCATCAACGGTATTATTAATTGAAATAACAATAAAAACTACAATAAAAATATACCTATACGAGTAAACATGTAACTTTGGAGTAACATCTGAGATATCACCGCAAATTACTGAAATCTGAAAGAGTCTCAAATCCAAATCAAAGATGACACGCAAATAGCAAGAATAATAAAAAAAAATTCATGAATAATTTATAAATACCTCTATGTCAAACAATTAAAAAGAAAATTAATTAAATAATAAATAAAAATACTGTAGTCTTGTAGTGAAAATAACATTAGAAAATGTCTAAAAAATAAGCCTTGTTCCAACTATTCTTCGTTTTTGAGCGAGAATAAGTGGAAGTGTAATCAAGCTATTCTTCGTTATAATTGATTGTTATTGATAGTTAACTTAAAAAATTTCCGATCATGGAAAGAGAGTGATAATTCTAAAATATGCATCTAAAATAAAATTAGAAATGCGGTAAATAAAGAATTTGTCGTTCTGTTAATCTATAAAACTTAAAATAAAACTTACGTCAATGTATTAAAAAGAAACAAAAAGGACAGGAAATATGCGTCAAATTTCCTATCAAATCCTAGCTCTTACGCATATGACATATTACAGAGAGCATCTGACAGTTACTGAATTATGTAGGACAGAGAGATAAGTAAATCAAAATATGCACTGTTAAGCAATTCTGTATCCTTGTTTAGATTAATACTATTTTTTTATTCTTTAATGTAAATTATTTCAAAAATGAGTCTTGTGAAAATTCGATTCAGAGTCAAGTACTTATGCTGATATTATTCCATTAAAAGATGGTTGACATTTATGATATGTACATATGTTCTGAAACAAATAAATGCTGTGTTGGATCTAATCTTATATTATTTTCGTGTTCTTTAATTCTTGCTCCCAATTATCGCGCTTTGTCTGTCCCACATATGTGTCACAATCTTCACATTGAGTTTTATAAACCATTTTATTGTTTTTTTCGAGTTGATTTTTGTCTTTGTGAGCTCTGGCATCTATTAAGTTTATTAATGATTTTGTAATCAACAGTAAATTTTGTTTTGTCGATTGACGAAGCTACAGATTCTGATATGTTTTACATATGGGAATACAAAAAATTTTTTTGTGTTGTCTAATATGTCATTCTCGCTCTATACGTTTTTTATTTTGTTTCCTCATACGCAAATATTTTCTCAGATTGATTTTATTGAAAATGGTTTCTGAAGGAAAACCATTATGAATCAATATCTATAATAAATGCAGAGCTCAACGTTTTTTTTATGAAAATGAGGACAACAAAATTGCTCTGTCAACAAGATTGTCTAAAATCGTGCCTATTTCATGGTAAATCGGGTGGTTGAACAAATATGATAAAACTCTGCCAGAGAATGTTTCTTTGTGCTATTAATCTATATAGATTTTATTACTAACGACACGTAATGAGAAGTACGAGACTATAAGAGGTCTAAAAAGTTTATGCTGTGATCTTTTTCATGTTCAACAATAAATTTTAAACGGTCGTGGTAACTGTTAAAAATGTGTAACATGTACGTATCTTTCTACTACTTCTATCTCCTTGTAGCTTTTATCATATTAGAAGTAACTAAGGGGCTGCACAATCTTATCAAATAAAACCAAATTTTCCATTTTGTTGGGACAACATTCGCGTCAAACGCGACATCGTTTGACCACGCTCGTCAAACATAATCTTGACTTGTTTGACTAAATTAAACTCCCAGGGATTTGAGTGAAACGCAAAGGGGGCTCGATGTCATTAATGCAAATTAAAACGACGGCTCATTATGCACATCGTTCAGACGTGGAATAGCGTCATGGGCCGCGACCGTGAGTGGGTTGAATAGTGCGCAGGACGGCAGCGAGTATAAAGTAACATATAATATATATCTGCCGCTCGTGATAGTTACGTGACCCGGGAACGAAGATGCTTGCGCCCATTTTCCGTCACGCCGCACGGCATACGCCGCTCGTGCAGCTTATCGCGCACGTTCCACGGCTAAAGTAATTTCGCGTCTCGGGATAAGGAAAAGCATACGGTGAGTTCAACAGCCTTCTCGGGACGTCGCGTCGGGACGCGATGTGACTTCCACGTTGTGCCGGAACTTTCGAAAAAGAGATCCGTTTTATGGAAATGCACGAAATACATATCAGCCACAACGCGAAACAACTAGAAATATAATGTGCAAAAATTACGCACGTCTCGTCCCAAATAAGTTCTCGCTGAGGATTTTCGCGGAATAACCTACAATAAATTTATTTTGTCTTTGCCGTTTTCTATCTCGTGAAATGTTTTTCGATTATTTCTCGATAAATCCTTTTCTTGTAAAATTTGTGTTTATAAAAATCTTGATCTCGCATCTTAATGTCACTGAAGCTTAAAACATTCGAGTAAGTTTTAGAAAAAATATTCACAGAGTTAAAAGTTAAAACTTTAGACTGCAAAATAATTGAAAATACACGAATTGAATAACTTAAATAGAATAACGTTTTGTCAAAAAAGTTTGTATGATTGCTGAATTATTGTAAATATTTTGTATAATTTTCTTACAATCTTGCTGTGAATGATTCGAAACGTCACACTTATTTTCATTTTAAAAGATATTATAGTTTTTCTTTTAATTATATTTTAATTATATTTACTGATGGCTTTCTGTGAATTGGTTATTGCAGAAAGCCATTAATAAATTGATTAAAAAATAAACAAATAATTAATATACATTCTTAAATAATTTTTAAAGAAATAAAGTTTTAAATTTAGAATTGATATAACTGTAATTTAATTTTATCTTAGGTTAATAAATTTTAATCCTTCTTCTCAATTACAGCATTATTACATAACCATTATTCAATTATATAATTTTTTTTATTTTTGTTGTATAATAATACAATAGTTGTACTTTTAATAGTGTTGTACTTTATACATAGGAATAATTTCATTAATTAATATCACAAAATTTTTTGCGACATTATTTACCCCGTTAAACTTAATTCGCCACATTTCCGATAACTTCACTAGCGTAATTTAATGATGGATAAATTTCAGTATAACTTCGGCATTGTGACGTAAGGATGGCTATTGAAAATCCTTTAACACCGCGAAAAGATGGCAAAAATTATTAACAGTTGCAGTTAGTTGTTCATGAATCATTCCTAGAAAAAAGGCAAACAATCTAAAATCAAAATTATCTAGCTAATTTAATATGTTTTATCCTTAAACAATACTATTATTATATGTAAGAAGCTCTTTGACATATTTTCTAATTTCGTTTGGTTTAGAGTTCAGCTTAACTATAATTTATTTCTTCTAGAGACACGATACAAGCGAAAATTCAAGGAATGGATTGTTTAATTATACTACGCCAATGTGATGAAAAAGCAACAAGTTAGACAACTTAGATAAGTTAAGAAACCAGGATAACTGAATGAGTGACGAGAGACAAATTAAACATTTTAGTGGAAATGCACACATACCCGTAGTTACATGAGCGTGAAATGCTTGTAATTCCACTTAAAGACACAATAACTACACAAGAGACGAAATGTCTTCAAGATAGACTAGTCAACAACTTCAAGCGATTTAATATCCCTCTGTTACGCTCTGTTCGCACATATTTGATTTACAGCATTGCGTTGCTGGCATATGCTCGTTAATCACATGAGTTAGCCTCAATTTTTTGCATGGCATGTTTTAATTTAAATTCTATTATATAACCCACAATAATTTTACAGTTCCTCAGAGTTTGTAACAAAAGTTTCGACGAATTAATTAAAAAAAAAAAGACAATTTGGAAATACGAGGTGCCAACTTCTCGTGACATCTCAAATTTCGCAAAAGTTGATTTTCACTATGAAATTCTATAAGTAGTTCTTTTTAGAGTTCTAGTTTTTTTTAGATAGATTTTAGATATATCCACGCTTCCCGATAATAATGTCATAGGTCACATTTTCGATAGCGAACAGCCATTTATTATTAAAGTATTAAGAAAAGTACTGTGTCTGCACGAATGTGATCAAGATGCAAAATGCAATGCACAGTAGGATTCTTAATACTCGTATCCCGTGAAAAGCATATCCTTGTATTTCTATCATGATCAAGACCAAATACAAAAAAAAGTCTTATTAGTCAGTTATCAATACGTTTAAATTGTTTGCACTGTTGAACCGATCTATTAGTACTGTAAATGCGTTTAGAATCTGCACCTTAAGACAATCTTTGAACGCGAGATACATAATCGTATCATTACTTTTTGTTTAAAACACAACTTTTAACCTTGTGTCCACGTTACTAAAAATCAGTCCGAGATCTCGGATAGAGAGAGAATTAACCAATCGCATTTGAACAATTTGGTCAACTAATTGATGTAATCAATTCTCTCTGTGTCTGAAATCTCGGACCGATTTCTAGCATGGCGGACACAAGGCTTTAAATTGAATCAGAAAAGTAATATCGCGTAATTAAATTGACAATTAATTTAATAATATTGGTACCAATAAGCTTTTTTCTGCCTTATCCCAAAAAACTGTAAAGAATATTTTTCATGAATATTACAAAAATTTTTATCAAAAATATTATGATAAATATTATGAAAATACTAATTAAACTATTATGATAAATATTTTAATAAAATATTTAATATTTTTAGTTAGAAGACAAAGAGTTAATTTAAATATTCTACGTTTCTACTTGAAATTTAAATTTAAAAATTTGCGATTTTTTTTATTCAAAACAATTTTTTTTCGAATTTTTGCAAAACAATTTCTTTCTAAACTATAGAAATTATTTAAAAATGAGATATTTTTTATTCGATTCTTGTTTATCTGTCTTTATATTACTCTGAGATATCGATTTTGCACATATTAAGCTAAAAAATATACTTTCAGTTAAGAGATATAGCGTGACAATGTTACAGGTTTCACAGAAGTATGGCAGAGAAGATAACAAAAAATAGGTGTGGTGAGCTAGGATTTAAATAGATTAGGGTTAAACAGATTTTTAATGTAATTACACATTAAAGCTTATTTATTAAATTAATTAATGTTAATAATAATGAGATTACTCCAAGAATAACAAGTTTTCTATAATAAAAAAATTATAATTTAGAATTCGCCAAGGTACAGCAAGTTCACGATATTCTATAAAATATTCCGGTATTACTAACAAAGCTCTACTTTAATTGTTAATAAGCTATTATTTTATATTACATTTCCAACACGGACTTTAGTTTTCTACATTAGACAGAAAGAGAGAAAAAGATATTGATTGATTGATCTTTATTAGCTTCAGTAGCCATATTTTATAAATGTACTTAAAATCTAAAGTATTACTTAATTTTATCAATCTATATAACTTTTAATCTAACAATACTTGTATTACTGCACTAACCCTTCCTCAGAATCACCCATTATTATAATACCATCATTCAACAAATTATTATTACACGTTTTCTTTAGAAAATCCATAAAGCATCACTACTAGGCGAATGATAAACTAACATTTCCTCTATAATTCTGGTCACTAATATTTACTGTTATTATTCATTAATTTCTTTCACATCTATCTATTGCTATTATATCAAATTTGATTGATTTATCTACATCTAATAATACTCCTCGTGTTCTAGATTCTGAATCTGCTCTCACACCTACATATCCATTAATCTCCAATTCATGATTTTCAACTATATGTGTTACATTATGTCTTTGTAAATCCTATTATATCTGACCTAAATTCTCTTAACAGTACATGTTCTATTTCATCCTTGTGTTTAAAAAATCCTTTTACAAGCAAACTAATTTACCCTTTCCTTTTTGAGATTGTACTATTTTTTTATAAGCTACTGTTTATTTTATTTTTCTGTTTTTTTCATTCTCTTTCTTAATATAGACAACTCGTATTAAATGCTGAATGATCTGAATAAAACTTTTAATTTTTTCTTCACAATTTACACATTTTTTTATGTCACATTACACTCGTTTGTAGCATGCTTTCCTGCATATTTTCCGCAAGCTCCTTCCTTCTTTCAGTTTTTCGCAAAATGATAATAGCCACAATATTTAAAACATCTTGAAATCTTTATAGTCCTGCACTTTACATGTACTTCATCCAATTTTCATTCTTTTTTCTTCCAGCATTTTTTCATGTGTCTTAGCATCCATCTCCGCTATAATCGTTGTTTGTTGGGAGTTTTTATTTTGCGATTTATACACAACTTTTCCTTGTATAATATTCTTCGTAAATCAATTCTGCTCTTCATTTTTTTCTCAGAATTCTTTCTCAAACCCGCAATCTTTTTTGTCAACATCAAAAATCTTTATCTTCTTCCTCAGGGCTATAACATCTTTTTCGCTCAGATTGCTCGTCTTTCTTCTTCTATAATATTTCTGTTTGATTATTATTTTTACATCCTATTACAACTGTTCATCTAGTTGCTTCCTTTATTTTTGTGATTCCTAATCTCAATTCACATTAATTTATTTTTAGTCACATTAATTTTATTTTTAATATCCCTCTTCGTGTCCTCGCTAGAACTGGCATCATTAGCCTTCAATGAATTGATAATAATGCTTCTTAGACGCAGCATGCAGTAACTCTTCTTTTCCTCTGATTCCTATATATTTGTTCCTATCATTGGCAGAAGATCATCTAATTTCTTTACTTCTTTTATTATATTACTTACAAGCCATTCAAGCTCAGAATCTTTTCAGGTTTATATTTCCTATCTTACCCTATTCATCTCTTCATCCACAGATTCCGTTTTGTTTCTCTAATTAAATTTTTTCTTACCATTTTGTTCACCTCTTTTATCAGTTTATAAATAGTATCTATTTTATTATTCTATAGTACTCCTCGATATTCGATTACCTTCAGAATCAGTCTTCTATTCTCTACTGCTCTCACTTACTTCGTTGCTTTCATTCGTGCTTGATTTTATTACAAACACTTCCATTTTCCCTTACGAATTCATTTTCTTTATTATATACTTTATGAAGCTTGATACAACCAAAGTGAAACAGCTTATAGCACACATTTAACTACTTCAGTTTTATTTAATGTTTTTCCTGCACTATCATGTAACAGGTCATATAACAGGTCCTTGCGTTTTTACCTCCATACTCATTATTATTTAGTAATAATGAGCATTATATTATCGCCTCCGTAATTTTGCCACCTGTCCATTCACTCAGGCGACGTTATTCACTGTTAAATTACAATGATTCACCTGTATCTCTGCCTTGGCTCTTCTTTAACGCTCAATTATTTCAAACATTCACTTCTGGTTTTCACTCGTTAAACTGACTGCTCACAACAGAGATTCTCTCTATATTCCCATCGTATATTGTACTGATGGTTAAATTTGGTGTGCAAACAACACAACTTTTCTCACTCTTTACAACTAGCCGGAACTAAAACCGAATAGCGGGAATAAATTGAAAAAATAAGGTGAACGATTATAATGCGCAGTGATTACAATAATTAAAAAAGTTTATTGAAAGAAGTATAGAGAGAGAGAGAGAAACAATCTTTCAAAAAGGAAAAAGAAAAGATATGGATAAGAGTAGTCATTTACTACTTGCTGATACAGAAGCTTTTTCGGTTGGAAGCTGATGAGCCTTAGCAGGTTACGGGTTGATTACCGATCTTAGTACGGTTGGTCTTTGAGCACGGTTGATTGGTCTTAGCCCACGATTGCCAGGGTGCTGGTTTTGTGCGCAAACTCGCGAAGAGAAACTAAGGCTCGCGAAAAATTAAGTCTGACACACATGGAGTGAGCGTGAATTCTGACTTCAGATGTTTGATTGTTAGCTTCTGACTGTTTTCGTGCCCTGTGTCAGCCTTTTTATATTGGAAAATGTGGGAGGATCTAACGAATTTCGATCGCCCTTCAAGCTCAAGCAATACCAATCAAGACGTCTCTAATTGGGCTTAACCAATCGTTGGTGAGAAGTGTTTGAGGAATATCGTATTTCCCTCGTTTTAGGATTGGACGTGCAATATTAGTGTCACTAGAAAATGGAAGTAAACTATTTAGGTTATGACTTCCATATTTGGTCTTGGCGGCTTCTTAATTTTATAAATAAGACCTCTTTTTCGCATAGTGACATATCAATCGCCCAAATTTATGATCTTATGCGTCTACAATGTGTTAATCTTGATAGGACAGTTTTTATATCTTCCATCAAGTGATACTTCCCAACGCACTCGTTTAGGCGATCAAATTTACCCGTCATAGACCTGTTTATTTGTCTCTCAAGCGAACCAAGAAGGTCTTGGTCTCAAGCGGACCGAGTCACCTGAATATTGAAAGCCTGTGCTGACAGTGTGAATTTTTGAAGGAAAAGAATCATGGAGTCTAGGTGTAATATCAAAGTGTCTCAAATTTCTTTTCTCCAAACTAAGTCAGGTTTTTTAAGGTTATTAAAGGTTGATTTGTAAAATTCATTTTTAGTCATTTGAATCATAGTTTGTACCTCTTTCCTAAATGTCTTGAAAGTTGTATAATCAGTTGTACGCTTTCTCCATTTTCTTTTATTCATGTACCTTTCTTTCATTTTAGTTTTAATGACCACATCGTCAAAGGAGGGAGGAAAGAAGGGGCAGAAAGAAAGAAAGAGAGAGAGAGAATTGAAGAAGAATCACGAAATGACGAGTATCTTTCTCGTAATAAAAGTTCTTGTTACGATTACGCTATCGCGCTAAATATTAAACACTGTTAAACCTGGGAAGCAGCCCGAATGATCGACAAGGCCGCTTGAAAATCGGCCTCAAAAGCAAAATTCTGTAACTTTTTCAATAGTGTCAATATCGTTACGTCATCATTACGTTGCTTTTTTACTGTATACAATATCTGCGCAATGTAATACCGATACTGTCGTTAAGAGTTACAGAATTCCGATGTAGGGCAACATTGGTTACTGTTTTATTTGTTTCAGCCAGGAACAAGGGTGGGTGGTGAAGATAAGATCTATTATTCCAAAGGCGGCCGCGTTACTATTGTCGCCGTTTTCCTCTTAGTGTCTCGATGACTTCTACCTACGTATACCAACCTGTCGATACTTGATTTGATGACTTGTATTTCTCTCGATTCGACTGCACATTCCTATTTTCGAAGTACGTCGATGGTAATGAAAGAGTGAGCTCGTCGACGTGGCGTAACCCAATTATTTTTTATCATTATATTAATCACTGTTTAATTATTTATTCGACACCTTGAAATCACTTGAAAAAGAAACACGTTACATACACTGCACACATTACTCGATAAGAAAACTGCTTGATGACAACAAACATGCGAATTATACTATTATAGTGAACT
>QKQZ01004153.1:0-12459 GCA_003595255.1 Solenopsis fugax | reverse complement strand
TCCTCCTCCCTCCTCCTCCGTTGGCCTCTTCCTCCTCCTCCTCCTCCTCCTCCACGTTCCATGATCTGTAACGCAAATTAATTGTTAATCGATTATACAACGATATACGACCGAACGTAAACGATCGAGAATGACGGGAATAAACCTACCTACCTCTACGAACGTCGGACTCTATACATATATATATATATATATGTGTGTGTGTGTGTGCGCGTGTGCGTATGTCGCGGAGACCACGCGAACACTGCGACTAGAGAGCTGTCGAGCCTGTCGCGGGGCCCAGTTGTGAGGTGGGAGCNCGGACCGTGGAGAGAGTCCTCGGGTAATTCTAGCCAATGATCGGTCGCGGACTCTCTCATTGGCCGCGAGTAGCGGAATCCCTCCGCTATATAATAAAGCTGTCGACGACGCGCGGCGGTCAAATTTCGGTCGTTCTCTCCGTCGAAGACTCGACGCGCGCGGGACGCGTCGACGCGTTAAGCGTAGCGAGCGGCCGATCGCGCTCTCGCTTTTACGATAATGCGGGGTCTACGATGCAGTCGTTGAGACGTTACGACTCTGCGACGGACCGATCGAAGAAGAGAATATATGATAAACATGATATTTTATTCCGTGGTAAAGATGATAAACAAAACCCGAAAATTTTTCTTAGAGAATTCGAAGGAATAGCTAGAGACGAAGATATTCCGGAGAAAGATCAACTACGATACTTCAAAAAAGCATTAATATCACATGCGAAATATTGGTATTTGATGACTAACCCGATAGATATCAGGGAAGCTAAGGCTAAATTCCGTGAATATTATTGGGGTAGAGAAGCGCAGACAGCGTACAAAAAACTGATGTTTACTGGAAAATATATTCCAAATACAGGAACATCAATGGCCGAATATGCCATGCAAATCGCGCAAAAAGCGAAGACATTAGATCCACCGTTGAACGATAACGATGTGATAGGTATAGTAGGTGACCATTTTCCATTAGAAGTAGCTAGGGAAATAAGACCAACTACCGTAAACACTTTGCAAGACTTAGTAAGATTGTTAGATTCGATTGAGGCAACACGTAAGGGTCGTAAACCTGAAACGGAACCACAACGGGGTGGTTATAACGCAAATAGAGGCGCGAAAACGGGAACTAAAAGAAGCGTAAATGTAAAAGCCACACCGAATAACAGATCTTATGGTCAAAATAAGTCGAATCAGTCGCGAAAACCTTTAGCTGTTACCGCGGGAGAAAAGGCGTGGAACCATGGACAGGATCGTGTGAACGAATCGGGAGCGCGATACCAAAACAATTATCCATCGAGATCACGTACGCGGGAATACCAGAACGGAAGGGTGGTAATCTCGGAGATTACTGACAGCGATGAGGACACAAAGTCGTAAAAATGTCGTAAAAATCGACAACAAGACGCAAAATATGTATAATCAAAAGAAGAATGTAGAAATACGACAGCCACAAAAGAAGAAGATGGCAACGATCGTCCGTGAAGAGATCAACGATCCTGAACGGAATCTACAAGAAAGAAGAGGAAGAAACGTGGAAGAACCACAACATGAAGAACAATTCATAGAAAAATCCGACAAATTTACGGATAAATCTATGCATTTAATACAAGTAGAAGAGGATTCTACAAGTTCTATTGCGGAGATTAAGACAAATAAACGTCTAAAGCGCCAAAAGAAGAAAGTGGTAGCTAAACCACAAATCGCAAACGCGAAATCAATTAAAGAGGTTAAGAAAGAAAAGGAGAAGCAGCAGAAATCGTCAAGAGGGATTGAAACCACCATTAGCCATCATAACCGTGACAGCAAATCGGATTCGTGCGTGTCAACCAATGGGAAGACCGTGCGACAACAAAATTCGAAAGTTGATCAAGGAGGCGAAATGACGGGAAACCAGAAACCATCCCAGACTGATGATCGCTCTTTGGAGAGTTTCTATCGTAAAAGTCATCAAAAAATAGATGAAACGATAATAAAGGAACTCGGAAGCAACGGCAAAAGCCAATATTTTTTGGATAAACGGGATAAAGAGTCAGAAAAAATTGACCAATCACCGAATCCAGTTATTAAAAGTAAGCCAAAACAAGAATCTACTGCAGAAAGAGAGATTCTAAAGGCGAAATCAATCCTTAAAAAGGATCATCCATACAGCAAACCTTTTCAAGCAGACTTACGATATGACGAAGTCGAACTAATGAAAAGTAAACAAGAGCGCAAAAAGCGACCTGAACAAAGTTTTATATTTAAAGGCAAAAGGGAGAAGAAAAACCCACAACAAGCCGAAATAAATATAATACAGGATTCAACAGAAGAATCAACCAATCAAACTAAAGATGGAGGCAAGATTAATTTACATGAAGAGTTTGATGATAATAGACAACCAATCAAAAAAATGCTTAAAGCCAAAAGATCCACACACACAGTGGAAGATGCTTTAAACATACTTCGATTAGAAGATATGATTAAAGAAGTGGAAGAAACCTTCGAGGAGGCAAGAAACCACAAAATAACAAAAATTACGGTTCCTATGATAAAAATAAAATTCAAGGAATTCACAGTGGACGCATTAGTCGACACTGGAGCACAGATATCAGCAATCACAAAGGAGCTTTACGATGCTTTAATTACGACGGACATTTTGGATGTCATTCAAGTGAGAAGATTTGTTTTAAAGGGAGCATTCTCGGGAAGAGGAGCAGCGGTATCCCACAAAGCAAAACTCAGTTTTACGTACAGAGGCAAGACGCTCGTTCACGAATTCTACATCGTTGAACAAATGGCGTACAGAGCGGTACTGGGTATAGATTTCCTCGTAAAATACCGCGCAAACATGCTATGCGATGAAGAATTTGCATTAGAATTCGAAGTGGAAGCCAAAGACGTAACAACTACGATAGCAGCAATCTCGATTGAACAAGCGGAAGAAGCTTTACAACAAATATTCGAGAGTAACGCTGAAATATTCCAAGACGGTATTGGAAAGGTGAATCATTACATTCACAAAATTACGGTTAGATCAAATGCACCGTACAAAAAGAGAACATACCCAATTCCTGACAAGCACTTCGAAAAAGTCGCAGAGTACATAGACGACTTGGAGGAAAAAGGAATTATAAAAAAGGCAGCCACACAATACGTAAATCCATTGGTGGTAGTACCAAAGAAGAACGGAGATATCCGAATTTGCCTAGATGCAAGAGAAATAAACAAAAGAATGTGCGACGATTACGCACAACCGCCTACAATAGATGAAGTTTTCAAGAGATTTGGACCAAACGCATACTACACCAATCTCGATATAAGCCACGCATTTTGGCAAATACCATTGGCGGAAGAATCTCAGAAATACACTAGATTCATTTTTGACGGACAAACATACGTTTTTCAACGTATGCCTTTTGGAATAAAGACCGCGGGAGCGTCTTTCACAAGAGCGATGAGCGAAGCTTTGGGCTCACATGCAAATGACTTTATGATCGTTTATTTGGACGATATATTGATCGCTTCGAAAACTCTAGAAGAGCATATAAAACACGTAAAATACGTACTCGAGAAACTGAAACAAGTAGGTTTTCGACTTAATAAAGACAAATGCGAGTTCGCAAAGAACGAAATCACATTTCTAGGCCACAAATTCACACAAATAGAAGCGGAAATTAACGCGGACACAAAAATGGCTATTAGAAATTGTGCTAAACCTAAAAACAAGAAAGAAATTCAAGTATTTCTTGGTCTCGTAAACTGGGACCGAAGATTCATTAAAAATTTAGCGCGTTTAACGCGACCTTTAGAAGAACTTCTCAAAAAAGGGAAAAAGTTCGAATGGACCGAGGTACACCAAAAAGCATTCGAAAATATAAAGCAAGAATTCGAAGAAGCACCAAATTTATACCTCATCCGACCAACATACAAATTTGGCATTTACGTCGATGCAGCGAGAAGCGGACTAGGAGCCAGATTATATCAATTTAAAGAAGATGGAAGACAAAAATTCACAATAGCGTATGCCAGTAGAGCATTACGAGGAGCGGAGCTCAATTATACTATTACGGAGATGGAATGTTTAGGACTTGTTTGGGCATTGAAGAAGTGGCACACACTTTTGCTAGGGAGATATGTGCGAGTGCACACAGACCACAGAGCCTTGCAATTTTTGAGCACTGTAGTGCAACACAACACAAAAATTGCTAGATGGTTCAGCTTTCTACAAGAGTTCGATTTAGATGTGATCCACATCCCGGGCAAGGACAACGCCATAGCCGACACTTTATCCAGAAGCGCGGATGAGAAACGCGTACCTAGAGACGATGATTTAAGAATCGCTCTAATCAATAATCCTATGGAAGGAGCTAAAACCGAAGACTGGGTAGAAATTCTACGCACAGCACAGAATGCGCATCAAGATTTGATGGCAGCACCACAAGATCTTCCAAATAAATTTGTGGAAAGAGACGGAATAATAAGATATTTCGACGACGACGGAATGGACAAAATCGTCTTACCAGAGGAGAAAAACTGGAAAATTATGAGAAGAGCGCACAAGCTCATAGTACACTTTGGAACTGATAAATTACTAGGTTTCATGAGAAAGTATTTCATAGGAAAGAAATTCGAGAAATACGCGAGAGATGTTGTGGCATCGTGCAAAACGTGCCAAGCAACAAAATATTATACCCGACCATCAGTTGGACCGCAATACTTTGAATTACCTGAGGCATCGGGAAAAGCGATATCAATCGATTTATGTGGACCATTACCAGAAACTCGAAACAATTATAAACACATAATCGTGATAATGGATCAATTCTCAAAACTAGTGAGAATGTACCCAATAGCAAGCAAAAAAGTGGATAACATTATTCTGAAAGTCGAAGAATATTTTCAAGAGGTAGGATTAGCAGAGTTAGTCTTAACAGACAACGATGCAGCATTTACGTCAAGAGCATGGTTAGAATGCATGGAGCAATACCAATGCGATGTAAAAAAGACAACGATATACAATCCTCAATCAAATCCAGTCGAAAGAGTAATGAGAGAACTCGGACGGATAATTCGTACTTTCGCATCCCATCAACATATAAGATGGATACATATAATTAAACGTGCAGAACGCGTGATTAACGCAACGGTTCACGCAAGCACAGGGTTCACACCGAACGAACTACATTTTGGACAGGATGATCATTTGGAATTACCAAGAGAAATAATTCCACAAGTATACGAGGAGATAGGACGTGAAGAGAAAATCAGAGAAGCGCGCGAAAATCTTCGTAGAAACGCACAAAAGCGTAAAAAACAAGCGGACAAACACCAACTAGCGATACAATACAATGTAGGGGATCTAGTTTGATTAAGAGTCAAAACTAAGTCCGACAGAAGAAATAAAACGATGAGAAAAATTCATCAAATTTACGAAGGTCCATACCAAATTCTCGAAGTAATAAGGCAAAACGCATATCTATTAGGATATCCAGACGGAAGCGTACTGGGTGCTTTCAACACAAGAATGCTCAGACCACATCGCGAACCAAAATTAAAACCACGCAGAGATGAGGATCAACCAGAAGAGCAACAAAGTGAAGTCGAAATAGAAACCGAGCAGCTACAAGCCGAGTACACATACTTCGACGAAAGAGAACTTCAAACGGACCCAGAAGATATTTCTGACGAGGAAGAACCTCGAAATTACCAAGAAAAAGCGTATGAGGAGGACGTAGAAGAATCCGAAAGAGAAACATACGAACAACAAATAAATTCTGATGAAGAATCTGAATATGAGCAACAAGAGAATGTAGACCTTTATTCTGAACCAGAAGAAGCAGAAAATCAAATTTCAGAAGAGGAACACGCTCACGATACTGAAGAAGAATACCAATCGTCGATAGAAAATGAAGAATACGAAGAAGAACCACAAATAAATATAGATCAATACTCAGAAGAAGAGATTTTTCAAGAAAACGCAGAAGCGGAAGACTCACGAAGAATCATTACTTCGGAAGATGAAGAAATCATCTATCAAGATGACGAATCGCAAGACGAATACGACCAAAGCGAGTCGGAAAGCGACGAACCAATAGGGATATATGACCCGAGAGGAGGGTTATTTTTGGACGAAGCACCAAGAAGAAATGAAGAAGAATACCCAGACACCGAAATAATGAGTGATGGGGATGATGGATACTATGTACCACATGAAAAACAGATATTTAGAAGAAACACGATTCGATGAAGATTACTCGGACACTGAACCAATGAGTGACGAGGAAAACGACAATGATCAAGAATTGGTCAGAAGTCATCAAATTATAAAAGAATATCCATATACAAATTCAAAAAGAAAAAGAGATCAACGGATCATTCAAATGATGAAAAATTTACCAGAAGAATATGAACAGACCTACGAGGACGACCATATTCAAGCTGCTGTTAAAGCAGAAAGTTATATAACAGAAAGAGGAACTAAACACGCCAAACTAGAGCGAACGTTTAGAATGTGCATGATTACAATAAAAGAAGAACCAATAGAAACAATCAATTTACCAGAATGCACAATTACAAAAATTTCTAATAATAAGAATAATAAAAAATCATATGAGAAAACAAATATTATTAAAACACTTCAAGAAAGTCAAAAGAAACGAAAAACTGAAGAGGAAGATGAAATTTATTACTTACCTCAAGAAAAACCAGAAGTCATTCCAATTATGGAAATTATCCAAATAAAGGATGAACCTGAAACACAAGAATGGATTTCGATCAATAAAAAACCTAATATTATAATTCAGAACGAATATAATCACCTGGGATCCACAACGAGCAAAAAGGGACTACAACCGAGCGAGGAAGAAATATCTAGCGAGGAGCAGATAGTACCGGCATCACAGTTGACAGAGAACCTGGAAAAAATAAAAGAAAAAAGATTAAAGCAAATAAAATTACATGAAAATAAAATCAATAATACTTATACAATAAATAAAAATGATCAGACCACAAATAATAAGAAATTGAATAAGTATGAACAATCAATGGTTATAATACCACAACAAAATATTTGGACTAGTACTCCAATTCAAAGCAATGAAAAATTATCAACAGATAAATTAAAGCTACAAAAAATTAATTTATATAAAAAAAATTCATTACAAAAATCAAAATTAATTACAACTTTTATAAAATCAAAAGATAAACTAAAGTTAAATAAAATAGAGTCAACACAAGATAAAATTGATAAAGATATATCAAAAGAATCAAAAATAGTAAGCAATTTAACAAATATAAAAGTTAAATTAATAAAATCGCAGCGACAAATTGTTACATGCGATAATAACTTTAAAAAATTATTAAAGAAAAATTATACCAGTTGTGGAACGCACTCAATCTACAATTTGCGTAACCAAAGACACAACAATCAGCTGACACGGCAGATATACGAAAGTAAATCAGAAGCACGTGGTGAATCAATTAGAAATTTAAAATATCAAAGACAAATAAGAAAAATGGCAAGCAAGTTACCATACGGCCAAAGATGGTTAAACAGGTTAACATCGAAAGAGATTAAGATCCACGAACAATTAGAAAAATGTAAAAAGTGGAAGAAAATAATTTTAAACAAAAAGAAAAGAATTCAAGCACTCGAAGATTTAGTTGACCGAACATCACCTGTAGAGCTACTTGACGAAGTCAACGAGGAGATTTTACAAGAAGAAAAAATCTGGGAAGACAAATACCAGCAGGTAACTGAACAATTTTTCGAAGATGAAAATAATTGGAAAATAGTAGAAACATTCGAGGTTCTAGACGAAGAGGAACAACCCAATTATAAAGTAGATATAATCATAAACATAAAAGACATTCGCAAAAATAAAGAGGAAAAACCAAGAGAATGTATACTAAATTATTGTTTAAGAAGACAACTTGCAGCTAGAACATGCGAATTAGGTGAACAATTTGATAATGACAACGAAATACAAAATAAAATGAACAATATAAAAGAAGAAAGAAGATCAACTAATAAACAACTAGCGAGAACAACAAAAAGAAGAAGTAATCAAAAAGAAACAATTGATGATATTCAAGAAACACAACAAATAACTGATTTGTGGGACGACCAATCATCCACAACCACTGAAACTACAATAAACAGTGAGATATTAGAAGATATTAAAAACATGAATAAACGAACACGTTCGACGGAAAGTGATAATAGTAAAGAAATGGAAACAGAAATAAAAAATAAAAAGCAAAAGAAAATAAAATCAATTAAAAAATCTGAAGTGGCAAAGAAGAAACAGCGGGACAACGGAGGTAAATTTACAAAAGCTAAGCCAAAAATAATCGAAGAGACACGAATAAAACAAGAATACATAATTGAAACAAACGAGAATGAAAGAAAAGAAAACCAACAACCACAACCACATCAATTAAAACAAATTGCCCGTGAAAAAATTTTAACGGACAATTTGGCGGGAAAATTGCAGCCGGTGGAAGGAGCTATCCAGCCAACAAGTAAAATACTGGAAACTTGCAACCAGATAGGAAAACGCAGGGACCTATCACCAGAAAGGCAATTGTGGCGCTGCATAAATTAGACGTAACCACAAGTACAGACGAGATAAAGGAACACATAATGGATAAGGAGCAATCGCCAAAGGACAATAAGGTGACAACACCGGCTGAGAAGGATGACCAACATGAAATATCCACAGTAGAACTGCCACAAGTAGAAGGACAAGACGAAAATAGTATGTGTGTATCACCACACGCAATAACGAGGGACCAAAGCGATCTGAGTAACCTGGAGACGACGAAACGAGGGGACGACGTCGAGATCTCGGATCAGCAGCCTTCAGCGGAGGTAGAGGTCTTCACTCAGTGTTAGAATAAGATAAGAAAAAAGTAAAATTATATTGTGTTTAATTTTCGTTTTTGTTTTTATAATTAGCTTATTTCATTTTTATTAGTTCTTCAATAAGTTAAATATATAAAGTTAAACAATTAGTAATAAGAATTAATAAAGTAGAGTTTAAGATACATTAAAATAAATAAAGACTTCAGATTTGTGGTATGCCACAAACCGGGTAGAGAGTACAATAAGTTACTCAGAGATGGCGTTGTAGATGCGCCATGAGGCATCGCGCGTGAGAAAGCGACGCGGGGCTTCAGTGAGTTACAGACCGAGTCGGGAGGAACATGCTTCCTTAAGAGGCATGCGAATGATGCAAGAATTGCATCATCTCGTGCAAGTCGTACACACAACAACTTCTCGCGACCGCGGCGTTAAGACCATTGTAACGGGCGAGAAAGCGAGTGATGTAATTTAATTTTTAATTTTTAAATGTGTGTGCAATAAATATTTTTTATTTTTCATTATATCTATAAATACTGGTGATAGTGATTTGATACCCTGTTGCGTTCCTAATCCTTTGAGCGGATGCGTAATTAACAAACATTACAGTGACAATACATCGAAAAAGACTAGTACTTCGATAAAAATCTGAACGCACATAGAAATACAGGGACCAATTAAATTGAACGAGTAGCGAACTGTGACGAATGACGACACGAGCTATCATATGCGAGCCAAGCCGTGACGAGGACGACTTCCTGCAACGCGGAATTAATGAAGAACTGATGTATACGCCCCAGGGAACAGACAGGACGTGGGACGACTAATTACATTGAGAGACAATCGAATTTGTAACATCCTTGGTAGTCGGAAGGACAAACTACCTGGCGACCGTAAGGTAAGTGCATACATGCATTAATTTTAATATTTCAAAGAATATACAATTCGGATTTAACAATCTAGTCATTCGTCCGGTCACAAACTCCCGTCAGGAAACTAACTGCAAAGGTGCAGGCAGCTGAATAAAGCTGAGAACCGGATCGCTGTAACGGAACAATCCAGGATGGACCAACATACATCGGAGAGGGATCCTGAGACGAATGGCAAAATGCAACAAGCCGGAGACGTTGTGCAGGACGAGACCAACAACTCCCAGAGGAAGGAGGTCATCATGTCATCATCGCAGAGCGAGGATGGGACAACGATAAGCCAGCAACAACAGTCCATAGCGCAATGTAACGTCGAGGCAAGCGAAATAATTAACATAAAAGAAAAAGAAAAAGAAAGCCAGTAATGTTAATTTTTATATCATNTATTATTTTATTATTAGTATTGTTCTAATATCAGTAACACACTCTTAGAGTTTTATATTATATTATATTCATTCATTTATAGAGTTATCATTATAATTTTATTATATTCATTCATTTATAGCGTTATCACTATAATTTTTATAGTTTATAACCTAGAAAAGCCATTAGGGCTGAAAGAAAAGTAAATTAAGTAACATAACCATGAATAACCTCAAAACACCACAAATGTGGAACGCCACAATGGCGAGTGGGTTCGTAGGAGACCCAATAGATGGCGCGAGAAGCCATCAGTAAGCCGTAGCGTGCAAGTGTGCATGGCAACACGGCAGTCTGTAATGTACAGCCGAGGAGAACGGTCGCTTCCTTCGGAAGCACCGTTCATGATGCAAGAGTTGCATCATCATGTGTAACCGAGCACATGAAGTTTTTTTTTATATATCCGCGATCGCGTCGAACATTTTAATGTGACGGGCGATGGACTTGTGTAATTTAGTTTATATTTCTTATGTGTGCAATAAACAGTTTATATATTAAATGAATATCGGACAAAAGGTGTTACATTGAAAACCTATATAACTTTTCATCATCCTGTGCGCTGAATATTAACGGAACAGCGAGTAAATTATGATAAACAATAAGTGAAATTATACGAGGAACAATTAATATCGTATAGCCAATAGGAGGTTAGGATCATGTGACGAACGATTTGCAACACAAAGGTGGATTGCAAGTCAAGTACCGTGACGAGGACATCGAATCAATCGAGAGGAGAAGAAGTTCATTGCTGGGATCAACTTACAAGGATCCTTGAGCAGCAGCGCGAGCGAGTAAAGAGCATATAATATATATCAGCGCAACCCTTGATAGTTGCAGGTCAAACTATCTGGCGACCGTAAGTACATACTTAAATAAAGTATACCAAGTGTAATAAACGAGAATTCGAGGAATAAATACGTTTTACAGCTTCGTCCGGTCACAACCCCCCCATTAAAAATACACTTTTCTTTTTTCTTTTTCTTGCACCTGTCCCCACTTCCACCCCAATCTCGCGTCCACCCCCAGTCTCGCTTCCACCCCCAATCCCGCTTCCACCTCCAAGCCCACCTCCACCCGCATTTATATATACGAGGCGACTTAACTGTGTGTACATCAGAGTTGGGCGTTATTCGAATATTTTATTTAGATGATTGTTAAAATAATTTTATTCGTTATCGCACTATTCGTAATTTGCATTATTCATTATCGCATTATTCGTTATTCGTATTATCGATTATTATTCGTTATTCGCGTTATTTGTATTATCTAATCCTCGTCGTCGTCCGTCGTCGCCATCGATAGCAACGACGACGTCGTCGACGAAAATTATCATCATCGTCGATGACGTCGCCGAGGGTGTCGACAGCTTTGTCTTGGCAGCGTCGTCTCTCGCGACCCACATCCTCGTCCACGTCCGCCTCGTCGTCATCGTCGTCGGCATAGACGACGATGATGCCGACGACATTAACATCACCGTCGTGCAGCATCATCGTAGCCGTTGTCGATAGCGTCGTCTCTCGCGACCCGCGTCCTCGTCCACGTCCGTCTCGTCACGATGATGGTAACGATGCCGCCATTAACATCAGCGTCATCATAGACATCATCGATGACTACAGCGTCGTCTTTGGCAGCCTCGTCTTGGCAGCGTCGTCTCTCGCGACCCGCGTCCTCGTCCACGTCCGCCTCATCGTCATCGCCGTCGTCGTCGTCGTCGCTATCGCCATTGACTACGGTAACGACGAGGACATTAACATCATCGCCGACGTTACCGTTGCCAATGGCGAACAGCGTCGTAGTTGGCACCTTCGTCTTGGCAACGCTCTCGCGACCCGCTTCCTCGTCCACGTCCGCCTCATCCTCGTCGTCGTCATCGTCGTCGTCGCCATTGATAGCAACGACGACGTCGTCGACGAAATTAACATCATCGTCGACGACGTCGTCGTGGGTGTCGACAGCGTCGTCTTGGCAGCGCCGGTGTGGTACAAGTCCCTGNGTCCCTGGTGGCCAACCAGCGCAACGTCCGGCTCCTTCACCGGGAGCAGAGGAAGATGGCCATCAGGGTTGCGCGCTCGTACCGCACCCTCTCGTGGGAGGCGGCGTGTATTCTTGCCGGGTCGCCCCTTGGGTGTACGTGTCGGGCGGTTTGCTCGACACGTACGAATGGAAGGAGGGGCTGGCCCGAGGGCACGCCAGCTACGCTGGAGATGCTCGAGGCCCGCAGGGAGTTGGTGAGACGCGAGGTACTCGAGCATTGGAA
>QKQZ01004150.1:417-25790 GCA_003595255.1 Solenopsis fugax | reverse complement strand
AATAACATATTAAAAGCTCGTCAAGATCGGAGGTGGACACCTCGGGTACATTCCTTGTTAGTTTAACATTGAAACATTTTTAATACATAACGTTCTCATATATCTTTTATTTTAATACTACAAATGAAAAAAAGCGGCAGTAATTGGGACAGTTATTCTATAAATGACATAAAATGAAAATTATTTACAAAATGAAAGTCTAAACATTATAAAACGAAAAGTATATTTGTATCTCATTACTTGTGCATCTTATCGGCAGATAAGGAAGGAAAAAAAAAGTTACTGTCACAATAGTAACGATACGTTAGAGATGTCATGGGCGAACACGATTTGATCGTAATATGTGACACAGGAATCGAGAACGAACAACATGTAATATTTGCTTAGTCGTCGGCTTTCTGGCGCGTCGCCTGGTTCGGTTTCCGGCCTGGAGCGGTGTGCGCTCGACTTAATGGCAGCAAACCAACCCAGAAGCGCTCGCATCCGGAACGATGCGCGGAAATTTTCCTCGGAACCTCGGAAACGATCCGCAGATCGCTATCGGCGTTCGATTATTACGCCACGGAATTTTCGACGCGGTCGTCCCGGCTGGCCGCGTTCGGCTGGATCTTTTTACCTTTCCCATTTTTACATGTAGGAATAGATCGGCGAAGTGCTCGATCTCCAGCTGGTAGAAACTGAATTATCCGCGCGCTCTTGAGTTCGGATCGATCGCGCGGAAGAATCGATCGTTTTGTACTGCGCACGAACAATTTACGATTCTCCCCGTCGTGTAATCGCGCATAGAAACGTGGAACGACTCGTGAACGAAGAGGCCGACAATGCCGAGCGTTTTACTGCGAGCCTGTGAAAGGCTCGGATTCGAATATCGGATGGCGAGCTGATGCTTCGGTGATTTTTCATACAATGTAAATATCGATAATGCGATAGTATTATGGCGTATTAATTCCATCGGTCAAAATAATATAAACAATTAAATTTTGTAATAATAGCATGATAATGGCATGATAATGTCAACAATTATATAGTTATTGCATTTCATATAGAGTTACGTTGACGTTAACAATGCACTTACTTATCTGTACATGTTTCACTCAGAGTCTCAAACTATATATAATAACGTAATTGCCTTGTTTTAATAAGATACGTAATGTATACAATTGTACACTTACAAGGTAACATTTCCAAGTGTGAATTTCTGATTTTAATGAAACTTTGTATACATATAGGTTACACAAATAGATGAATTTAGAAAATATCAGTTGCTGCCTAAAAACGTTTTAAGGGGTAAAAACACCCCTCTCGTGTAAAGCAATTTTCTTTTTTTGTTATATCTCAAAAACTATTCAAGATATCAAAAAATGTTTCATATAAAAGTTTTATTAATAACAATTTTTGAAAAAAAATTTTTTTAATAATTATTTTTAAAAAATATTATTGACGGGAATGAATAGAAGTAATTTTATGGTAAAACTTTTGTATAAAACCTTTTTTGATATCTTGAATAGTTTTCGAGATATAACAAAAAAAGTTCAAAAAATTGCTTTACACAAGAGAAGTGATTTTACCCCTTAAAACCGGTTTTGGGCAGCAACTGATATTTTCTAAATTCATCTATTTATGTAACCTATATATATATAGGTTATATATATATATAGGTTACATAAATAGCCGAGNACCGAATATATAATAATCGGCATAATTCGGTGGTATTAATTATATTCGAGAGCTTTTGAGAAAGTTTATATATCACGCCTGCATATTAAATATTAACGATTCTGGTCGCAACGACGCAAGGTGTTTAGTTTCATCGCATGCATGGTACTCTCTTCTTAGAGAAGGTAAAAATAAGCGTTGTTCCTAAAACACTAACAGGGAAACATTCCCAAGTGTGAATTTCTGATTTTAATGAAACTTTGTATATATTATACATTGTATATATATATATACAAAGTTTCATTAAAATCAGAAATTCACACTTGGGAATGTTTCCCTGTTAGTGTTTTAGGAACAACGCTTATTTTTACCTTCTCTAAGAAGAGAGTACCATGCATGCGATGAAACTAAACACCTTGCGTCGTTGCGACCAGAATCGTTAATATTTAATATGCAGGCGTGATATATAAACTTTCTCAAAAGCTCTCGAATATAATTAATACCACCGAATTATGCCGATTATTATATATTCGGTTAAATATGCATAGGGTTCATATACGCCAAACGTTTGATGCGGTCGTCAACGAAGAATAACTCTCCGCGCGGCACTAAGTAACGAGATTGTCTATACCTCGTTGTATTTTACGGTAAAGCGGATGTAAGACGTGCTAGCATGCGGGGTTATACTAAGACGGAGTTATACCAAAGCGGTATATGAGGGATTGCATCGGGGTGACGTTAACGTGCACAACGGACGGAATAGTCGATAGCACATCTCGACGCTTGTCTTTGCGAATAAATTTAAGTTGGATGTGGATGCAACGACAAAGGGCTGTTGCATTTTTCGGAAAGGCTGAAACGTCGAATGATTGAAAGAGAAATGCGGAACGATGAACGTGCGAACATGAAAAGTCTATATCACTATGAATCCCGGAAAAATAACGAAAAAAGAGACCGTTTCAAACATTAAATTTAAAATTTTATTTATGAATAAAAAAATTTTTAATTTAATGTTTGAAACGGTCTCTTTTTTCGTTATTTTTACAGGATTCATAGTGATCTGCAGGTTTACATTACAAATTTATTTTGTTGTATTTAGAGTTGAAATATAATTTTTTTTAATTATTTTATCCTCAAATGCATATATCACGTGTAATATCAAATCATGACGATTCAAATAAATTCTTTGTTAAACCCTCTATTTGAATTCCCTATACTATTTGGACACCAATATGATCAAAGGGTTCTAAAATACGAAAACTTTACAAAAAAAGAGAATTTAGTAAATAAATAAAAAATTCTATAGGAAAAGTTTTTAAACGAAATGTTAGTAAGAAAATAAAATGCGTTTTGGATCAAATAGATCCGAACCGAACAGTAGGGTTTGTGATTTCCTACATTAATATTGAGGCAAAATTTTATTTCGATAATAATTGTCTTTATTCGCTAATTTAAACATCTTTTGCAACTGTACGCCAGCGATTTTATATTTCCGATACACGATATTACGTTATCATGCTAAGTTATTAATGCAATTATTATTCCTCTGCTTCACAAGGAAGAAATACTACACGGGCAAAGGTTAAAGTCGTATATTTAACAAGTATTTACTAAGTATAATAAAGTGAATGAAGAAGTTCGAGAACAAACAAAAAGTAGTGTCTGAATGGAGAAAACTCCTTCTTGTGCTGCGAGCCGAGTATATACATAAATTCATGTTCTGCTTTTTCTCTTTTTTTTTGTCGGTAATTTCGGAGGTAAGAAATTACAGCCTTCGACTTCTATCACCGCCTGTACGCACTGCTCAGGATCCGACCTCGTTACTTAGCCGTTTCTACGACAAGGCAATGAATTTTTATATGAGGAATATTCCTCGCATCGTGTTTCATTCCAAAGATTCTTTTGAATATATGGCGGAAGGAAAGGCATGTTATAATACAAAAGACATCCCGCGTTATGTGACGTACATACGCATAAATCTCACGTGAAGTTATTTAATCTCGATGGCAGAAAAGTGTCCGATTTTTATTTATCCGTACGGTTCAACGATGTCTATCGAATAGAAAAAAATACATAAATAATAAATTTAGTGTCGCTTCGCATTACACAAACTGATTTGAGATTCCATCAATTTTCTTTTTTTTTTTTCTCTTATAAAACTTATTGTATCTGCATATCAACGATTCTTTTCTTTTATCTGAATGGAATAGTCATTGATTACATGAACTTATATCGATTATATGGGTTAAAGTATTATTAAAAAATTACACTAAAGCGTAGAGAAACATAATAAAAATGTATTGAGACTGTTTGACATTCTAATGAAATGAAGGTAATTCCCGACTGTAATGGAAGCCGATGGTATCTAGGAGACTCGCCGTTTTCCGAAGTCTCCTAAGACAGCGGTACCCTTAATTAACAAACATAATAGCTTAATTTGGTCTACAGCCCTTAATGCCTTATCAAGCAGGGTTACTGGTACTGATTAAACAGATTCCAACGCTCGCGCTGCTACTGCCACGAGACGGAGGAAATTAATTTCTATCGCACCTGTTCAAGGTGTTTGATATGAGAGAATGAGAGAGAAAAGTTATTTTAGTCAATTTAACGAAATAATACGAATTAACAAATCGCTTTGACATTACCTAAAGTTGCATTTTGCATTACGACATATAACAATAGTTACTTCCATAATGATATTTATAAACCATATAGAACCATTACAGAAATAAAATTTATTACTCGAAAACTTGATGCAACGTCTGCAATATTATCGCTTTAATTTTTCATTTTTAAAGTTCTAAAACGAGTTGAAAGTTGAAGATATGAGCTTTATTACATGTGCGGAATTCACAAGTTTTGAAAAGTTAATTCTCCCGTTTTGTTTGTAAAACATTATGCAAGTTATTTAGTTACTTGCGCGTAAAGAAAGTTACATATTTACGGGAAGAATGATGACGCTCGTTTATCTCGGTGACGTTAGTGGACGTTAAATAAATTTCGAGGCAGTCGTCCGCGTCGCTACAGTGAAGGGTGGACATGAATTACATCTGTTTTAGGATTCCGGTCCTCGGAAAGGACCTTGAAAAAAAAAAACAGAAAAACGACGCAGAAGTAGCGGAAAGGAAAACCCAACGAAAGGCGTACTCGTTACGGAGATTTAATTAAATTGTTTCAAAGGTGGCGTGTTTAAGCGAACCTTTCGTATGATCTTCCGAACTGATTAATTAACCTCCGGGATCAACGGAGCTCGCGGTTCTCTGATCTCTGCTATTAAGAACATGAAAGGATATAATGATTCATGATCCTCTCTGCTGGCTCTTATGCGATCGTAAATGATAAGCCGCAGCACCCTTCCGGGACACTTAATTACGTGCCCATCCGAGAACTTTACGTGACTCGCCTACTAAGTGGCTACCAATCCAAATGCAATTTAAACTAGATTGTGTAATTCTTCATCGAACTTTCAATTAAAATTTAATTTAACTTAACATAAGTAACTTTTAATAAGATATTGCTTACCACGATCCCTCTATAAATTGAAATGCTCGTGTCGTACTCAAAAATCACTTAATATTTAATATTTACTGGTCGAAATGTATTAGTAATCACAAATTCTCATAACTTGGAAATTGACTAATTATTTTTACATTATATAAGCTATTTTATTTTTTCTTCATCTTTATATAAGTAAAATATACCATAATAGTTTTATAATTAATAATTTAAGTAATAATAAATAGTTTTTACGTTAAGTGCTTTCAT
Organism: Solenopsis fugax; assembly: GCA_003595255.1. Taxonomy (NCBI): domain Eukaryota; kingdom Metazoa; phylum Arthropoda; class Insecta; order Hymenoptera; family Formicidae; genus Solenopsis; species Solenopsis fugax. Next base: position 20,369 of record QKQZ01004150.1, on the reverse strand, counting down.
AAACCATTTTTGAAAGGGAAGAATACAGCTATTATATTATTATTTCATTCAAGGCTCATTTAGTATCAAACGCTTCTATACATACTTCGCTGCACAATGCTGACGTGAAATAACAGGGATTAATTAATACAAATTATTCGTCAAAAAATGTGATGATAATTTGATTGATTAATCGCGCGTAAAGCTCGCCATTAAACATTCTGGAATAATTGGAATTATTCATTTAATCTGTGATTTTTACATCCTATCTCAAAACGCGAAATTTCGCGTTTTACGCGTGTTTCAAAGTCTACTGTGGTAGAGGCGTGCTTAACCTACCTACGATCGCATTTACGAGATTAAACGACTCTTGCAAGATAATCTCATTCTCGTGAATGCTGCGTGCCTAGGTCAAGAGTCACAAGAGACGCGTCTTGTACAATATGGCTCAAGATTTTCGCGTGTCGTGAATCGCTTCGATAAATTTCGCTCCTTTGATGTTTATATATTCACAATTTTACGGTACTCCACGTACCACGTATATCCTTCCTACGTAATCATATTCATAGTTACGTAAATAATTTGTTTTTATTATATTTGTTGTTAATATAAATCAATAAATAATTTATTAAAATAATAATATCATTTTGAAATAGTAATTTATCCTTTTGTTAAAGAAAATAATGATATAATATGGAATGACAATAAAAAATTACTTACTAGTTAATTTATACAACGAAATTACAATACATTGCTTGAAGATAATAAATTAAAGAAACTTTCGGATGGACCGATAGATCTGACGATGTTGCTCCCACATTCTTTATGTTATTTTACTAAGTGTTTAAATTACCTGTAGATAAGAGATTTCTTGTGTAACAATCCATTATATCAAATGCTAAAGAGTAAATTCTAGTCTCTCCAGCCTTAATCGTTTTCCCATGTTACCGCGCGACATTACTCCGGAACAAATCGCGGCTACTTTCGTAAAGCGAGTTCATGGAACAGAAATAACTCTACTAGTTAAAAATTCCACTATTTTTCTCCTCCTCCTCCTCCTCCTACTCCTTTCCGCGCGGCTGCTGATCCGCAAACGAACACAGAAAAAGGAATAACGAATAAATGCAAAAGGATCAAAAAATACGGTCGTAAGTCATCGTACCGATGAGGCCTTGGATCTTTTCCAGGTGGGTGGGGAGACACATACACCCGGCGGTAAGGAGAATAATAATACGATAAGCGAAACGAGCGTCGCGGAGGGACGATTTTTCATCGTGAGATTAAATAGATTAGGTGTCTCGGTGTCACACGTCTCGGGGAATTTATGTGCCCGGCGATCGCCAGCCATCGCGATCGCCGATGTAGTTGCGCCGCCACGCCGCTGTCAGTCAGTACACCCCTTGCTCAGCGTTCCCATTACAGAACGTCGGGATGCTTAGTCTACGACAATGGAAGCCAATATATCTGGCGCCAAGATCAGCGCCTATCTTCGGAGTTTATCCGGAGAAAAACTGAATTAATTTCGTTCCACGATTTCGCAAAATCCGGGAAAATCGCTGCCCTGACAAAAAATAAAAGGAAAAATATTTCCTATAGATGAATATCTCCTAGAGATACGTGAAGCTTGTATAAACTATCAAGAGCTTGTAAATATTGCAAGTATTTTCTCTCTCTCTCTCTCTCCATCTTGTTTTATTTAAAAAAATAACAGTGTAATTTAATGTTAAACATATTGTTAATAATTATCATCTTAATTGTCCTGTCATATATCTTCAGTTTATCTACTAAATGTATGACATACTCCAATCACAGAAAAAGTACACTAGTAAACGTGTGAATGTACGAATAGCTCTTTTATATCCGCTTTAAAACGACGATGGAAACTTTACGCTTTAGTACAATATCGTTTGTCGAAAGTGATCTCGTGAAATCGATCGGAGCACCCGGTACAATATTGAAGTTCTTAACGCTAAATGTTCCCTGCTGACTGACATCGAGAGATCCTCGGCAGCCCAGGCTCATCACTCTCAAAGGAAACCATAATCGCGGTCTACGTCGTCATATTGTTCGTTCAAGACTGTGCTTGTCTAATTATTATCAGTTCCAGGACACATGGCTTATCCCGAAACTCTGGGAACACGCGACGTGTAAGTTCATGCGAGATCTATGTGTGCCATTGCTCCTACCCTCAAAGACATGCGCTAGTCACGCGCACTCGTCCCCCGCGTCGTTTCACCCTAACCCGCCGCGCCATCCTCTCTCTCTCTATAACGCCACGAGACTGGCTCCACCAGGACATTTCTCGTATCATGCCGCACTACGTATAATATGCAGCTGTATGCATGGCACCGTGTCATACGGCGCACGTTTGATCCCTCTCGGGCGCGAATTACCGCCTCGCCGTCGGCAAGGAATTGCTAGCAAATTTGTCGTGCCGGCTTTATCAAATGAACCTGCGGATATATGTATATGTATATATGGTATATATATATATAAGAGATTATTTCTTCGCAAAATGTGCCACGGATTACGACACGTATCCGCCGTGGAAATATTAACACATTCTTAAATAGCATCAATTTACTTTGCGAGGCGAAAAACCCGAGATACTTGTGGCATTGGGTTCGCCATCTTCGAGCTTAAAGCCGAAGGCGTCAAGAGGTGACAGCATAAATTTCTGACATAATACTGATGTATGGTAAGGACATAATATATGAGAGTAATTTTCCTGCGAGGGATGAAAATCCTCTAGAGAGCATTGTCCCGAAAACACAATTTTGTCCCTACTTTAGAGAAGGAAGTAGCACTCACGTACACTCCCAAGACAGATACTCACTGAAAATGCTCAAAAAGTTGCTTCCATTTCCTTCGAGATGGGAACAACTTAGGATAAAGTTGCTGCTTATATTAATGTATATTTATTAACGAACTTTAAAATCTTATGACTGTAATTTATAGTCGTAGCTATATCTCTTAGCATAGCAGCGTTATCTTGCAATTCGTATCTATAAATGTACTTTCTCATATGAAAGTATTATGTAAAATTTCTTGTGTACATAAATAGCTACGTGGAAAGAGATAGCAATTTTATTAATATCTGAAGCGATGTTCGACCGGTTCAGTGAAAGTTTCCGCTCGTAGAAAATGTGCCTGCTAATAGAACAAAGGTTTATTTTAGGCTCGACACGATCACGTCATTTTTAACGAGGTGATAGACATTGTATTCTCGAACGCATTTCTGCGTAATTAACAATTTGTAAATCCTTGTTTTATAAAACGCGTCGGAAACCTTAAGATAGAGTGTTGTTATAAAATCTATATTTCTCGCAAAAAAACGTTGAGTTTATTTCTTTATGTAAGGTGTAACATTTTTATGACCAAATTTATTTCACGACTTTAAAGCCTAAAGAAATTTCATTATCGATGAGTCATGTCGTCATAATACAAATGTGAAACTCATAGTTGTAGCACAAAGTTTGAGATACTTCTCACAGTTTCACCTGTTCAAAACTAACGATCTTTGTTATCATTGAATACTAAAGAGTCAAGAATACAAAGAAAGAATTTATATATCCGATAAAACAAACAAAAAAATGTTCATACATATATACGTATAATATAAAAATATTTTCTGTAAAATTTATAAATTAAAGACTTTATGTAATATACACTCAACAAAATTATCGCAGAAGTAAATTTATACCAAAATTTCGAAAGTTCAAATAAGCATAACTCCACGAAAAATGATCGTATTCAAAAATTTTTTGCATTCTCAAAAATAAAGTCTGTACTCTTTGAAGAATGTTAGAGTTTGAATTTATCTTCCCCTGTTCTCGCCGTCTTTTCAAAAGTAAGAATATGTTACAACTTCAAAAAGATTAGATAATTTAATACCTTCTACGAGTTGGAATGAATTCTTTTCGAAAAACTTCCATCTTCATTACTCGTGTACATCAACTCTAAATTAATTCGTTAAAATTAACAAGAAGTACTTTAATCACGATGTATTCTTGCGGGATGAAAATGTTTCATCTCGCAGGTGCGGCAGCGACTGGTGATAGTACTATAAGCAGAAGCATCGTCCTTTTCCGTTTGACACACAATTGAGAAGTTAGTAACACTTCATTGCGCGAGCTCCAAAAATTGAAACGGAAATCCGAATGCCGTCCGAGATAGTGCAGGGATACAGTTTCACGTGCCAGAGTTTACTCAATGGATGTACCGTTATCGAAACGACGCTCGATAAAAATTTGCGTCGATTGCAACCGGCTGACTTCGCGCGTGCCCATAAAACTCTCGTTATAGATAACATTTACATTCATGATCGGAAAATTCTATAAAGCGTATCGCGTAATGGAAATTGCAGCGGATTACGCTCGTTCGCTTCGCTAAAAAATGTAGTAGACGGCGGATTCTTTCGACTTTTTTTTTGTGCGCGCACTATACCGGAAAAAGACTAAACAACATACACTATCGTCAGCTTCAAAACGAGCTATAAGTTGCAACATGCTTCTCAGGATTTCTTATAATAAAGAAGCAAGCAATATCGTGATCCAGCGCGATAACGTTAATATGTAAACACTTGCTTGCGACTTTATTATTTTATCACAAACAATATTGCCATCTGCTATGAATAGAGATGAAAAAAACGTATTTTTTTATTTGGAGAAAAAAAACTGATATTTTTACGGTAAAAAAATTTTTTCCAAAATTCTAAAAGACAGAATTTATTTTTCTTGATATTTATTGTTAAAATATTTTATATACGTTTAATATACGTTTATAGTAATATGTAATTTCGATATTATTTAATACTTATGTGTAATCTTAAATTGAAACGAAAATATCCTTGCGTTATACGAATCAAATAACGTGAGCTTTAAATTCATTTCCTGCTTCCGACTGATGCTTCCTACCAATGATCTAGGTATCCACAGCCACTGTCATTTAGTCATTGTGCTGCATTTTGATTGTTTAGACTTATCTTTATATAGAAATCTTTTGAATGAATGCACAAATTGAATTCTAGAACAATACGGCGTTAAATGTCAAAGAATATCCGAGCAAAAAACTTTTCAAGGTCACAGTAAAAAATTGTTTTTTTATTGAGTTCTACTCAGTTTCTAGTTTTTTCAGTTATTTTCATCTCTAGCCATAAATGATTAGACAGTACGATACGCATCGTGAATTAAGGGCGAGTTTTTCCAGAAATGTAGTTTTTGAAGAACAAAGTTGCATTTGCGCATAATGCGATTGATCAATCGATGAATTAAAAATCTTGCTCTAACTTTCGATCCGTAAAATTAAAAAACAATTATTATTACATTTCAAGCGTCATGTAGAACTTTGTCCTTAAAATGTCAATTTCCTTATTCCAATTATTTTCATTATTTATTTATTTCAATATTATCTTGCAATTTCAAGAATTACAAGTTCTCATATTCGAAAAATATAAAAATGTAATAATATTAATATTAACTGGGTTATAAAATAGCCATTAAAAAATAAACAAGTTATACAAGCAAAGTTAAATAAATTATGTTGTGTGAAAGATTCTTTTTCAGCTAAATACGCTTTTCGCCCAATATCGATCAGTAACCCGAAGAAATTTACTGAGAATATTATGTGAGCTTAAAAAAATTTCAATGTAGCCTTTAGTTTAGATGGTATAATCCTACAATGTAGGTTAAATTATTTCGGAAAAAAGGATGGCACAAGAAAGTTTCTCTCTCCAGTTTATTCTTGGCAGTAAAGTAATTATTTCGCATAAATCAATGCGCACCGTATTTCTGTACAATGGAAACCTGATGAGAAGAAATAAAAAGGTGATGACCTAAATAAAATTATAAAGACTATTTCACAATAATTATGCGTGTTAAGACAACAATATTCAAGATGTACAGAATTTCGCTCGCAGGCATGCAGGCTATTCCAAAATAGCATGAAAACAATAAGACGCGCACGGCTATCGAATGAGGCAGAAAGCGAGGATGTTTTCGCATGGCCACGTGCAGCCAGTAGTGGATTAAGATTCTTTAAGTTCTCCTCTGTCTTTCTGGTTCTATTTTCTTAATATTAATATCAGAAAAAAATCATATAAAATAAAATTATATAAAAATAGTTTAAAAATTATTTCCAATTGATATTTAAATACATCTTTATTCATTTCATTTCAATAAAAACACAACCTCGAAAATTAACTTAAAAAAATTCCATTCAATCTTAAGTACGTAGTAATTACTGAAATTAATTAAGGAGTTTTTTTTTTTAAGAAAAAAAGTAATAAGAGTGAAACAGAAAATATTTTAATCACACATTATGAAAAGACCATGAGATATTCATAATCAAGTCCCATATAAAATAAATATATTATAAAATAATATTAAATCACATTTCAACCAAAATATTGGAAATAATTTAATAATAAAATAATTTTACTTCAATATATAAACAACAATTATTACCATCATCTCACAAGCAAAGTGAAGTTAATAATTAAATAGATATAATAAAAGCTATAGAAAATGTTTCAAGAAAATCAGCAACATATATATACACACAAATAACATGATAAATGTATCTACATTATTAAACTCGACGGGAATTACTTTCAAGTTTAATTCACAGTGCAAAGACTTTAGATAGTCAGCTTACTGTCCCCATAATACGATACTGAGTGCAGTACGCCGAAGATTATTTCTGTGCGACTAAAAACGACTTCGAAGAGTGTAACAGAGAGAGGATAGGTAGTAAAAGAGCAGACTGGAGAGATGGCACGGGGGAATGCAGAGAAGAACACTGTGAAACGCCATGCTGGAACGTCGAAGATGCGAAGTACCAGGTGGTACGTTGCTCCTTTTCCTTCTGCTCTTTGATTTTTACTCGTTCTCAGTTAGAGTGGAACGAAAAGAGGCAAGCAGGGAGGATTTTCCCGTGCTCGACGCTCGATTCCACCTTTGACTCTTTAAGCTTTCCCTCGTAATACAGCTTAGCCTAGCACATGAAGGCACGATGACATGGTTGAAATTAAAAAATAAAAAATAAATTTTATCAAATTAACACGTCATTCGTATTAACGTTGCCGACGAATCTTTGACTCTGCGCCATATTTTACATAAATATTGTGAATTTTAAATACATGAGAAAACGATTGTAAAGTAATAATGTAAGTAAATTAACTCTAGCTCGCCACATTTATTTTTAATTATCTTCTCCGTCACACCCAGCTCTGTGGAACTCTGTAATTTTATTACACTATGTCTCTGAACTAAAAGCATATATTTTTAGCTTAACATGTGCGAAATCGATACCTCAGAGTAAGACAAAGACAGATAAACAAGGAACAGATGAACAAAGATACCTCAGAAAAAGACAAAGACAGATAAACAAAAGCTAGATAAACAAAGATAAAGCAAAATCGCACTGGGTATTCCGGCATAACGACCTCAGGTTAATCTGCATAATACATATATTAAAAATTGATCATTTTTAATCATATAAAGTATATTTATCTGGTTTCTTTAATTATCTCTGTTAAAAAATTTTAATTAAACTCTTTAACTTATTAAAATATTTTTCGTGTTACGGAACAATAATAACTGACCTATTTTCGTTAAGCAAAATAATTGATTCAGAAATATGTCAACAGAAAACAGAACAAAAAAGCTTCAAATAAGAATAAGTTTGCTCTCATTACATAGTACAACACACGAGATACATTACATATATTCGGCTGGTAAATATTTTAGCTTTATTAAAATACTTCAACTTTACGGTACGTTTAATGTCAGGCGAGTATTGTAGCTCACACTGCAAGTACTATTTTAATTTTACAAAAGTGTTGCGTAAATTGTTTGTTAAGTATTTACGTTTCACGAAGCATAATGTGCATTTTACATTTTATAAATCCACGTGATATTTCATTAGCATAAAAATTCCAAGAAAGATCTGTATTTCATAAATACAACAATCAAAGCATTAATAATCCAATTACGATTGCTGTATATAATAAAAATTTTAATTTTCTTTACAATGCAAGTAATTTCAATGGCTTTTACAAGATCGTACATGATTCAATAAAATTCATAATTCTATTATCTTTTGACAATAATTGTGTTGTATAATATCAAGATGTAAATGTAACACATATTCTGAGTGATTAAATTATCATTTAAAGGCTCCGATAAGCACATTTTTACGATACACATTTTATTAATATAGTTTGCGTCATTCTTGTGTTCATAAATACTGTATATGTGTCAAAAGTAGGGTACGACCTGATTAGAGGAAGGCAATGTAGCGTGTTCGTATGTTATCGTGCGTGTAAACCGGTTAAAACAAAAAAAAACATTGCAATATAGAGGCTTAAATCATTTTTAATATTATAAAATGGAATATAGTACGAATGAGAAAGAGAGAGAGAGAGAGAGAGAGAGACTTTTTTGCCATTTTTCGAATAACGTATTTAAAAGTCAGTCTTTATTTATGTCATCACAATATTTTAATATTTCAATAATTTTTATAACTTACATATTTAGCGAAAATATCAAATAGCAATATATATTTATTACATAATTTAAAAGTTTTATATTTTTTCAGACAAATTTTTCACAATAATTCATGCGTTATTCATTGAAATTATGCATAAGACACAAGTTTAAAAAAATATATATGCAAGACAGTTATATTTACGTAAGTAGTATAATTTTGCATGCCTCAAGATTAATAGAAACATACAAAACTTTTCTTTAGAAGTCGGATATGTCCAGTTATGGATATATCCCAACGCCGATGAAATATTCTAGTTACTCTCTTTCACAAATATTGGAACGAGATTCAGAGATTTATTGAGTAAACTTTCGCGAGAACAATTTTGAAAAATAAATTCGTATTCAACATAGGAGCGTACGTCGAATAATCTTTCTTCTAATAATAACTTCCGACGCCGTCCGATGATATGGGTTTTCTGATCACAGCGTGAAAGTATTTTTCTTCCTTGAGAGAAGGAACTTAATCATGTCGGTGCGAGAACACTGTATGAAACTGCCGGAGTGCTTTCGGGATGCCGGCCGTGCGGCAAATAATTTTCAGAATAATAAAGAGTTACAGCGACACCGTAATGTAACTTTCCAAATGATAATACGTGAGATAGTACTTTTCTTAAGAGTGCGAGCCTTTTCACACGGTCATGCAAATGCATAATGAAAATTAAGTGATTTCAAATTTTTCTACATTACTCTTTATATTGTACATTTTTTTATATCGATTGAAAAATGCGAAATGCTTTTTTCAATCTAAGAAAAAAATTTTGTAAAAGTTCCTCATTCAATTATCTCATTTCAATAATTTTTGAAATTTTGCAAAGAAAAATAAAAAAATGTATCATATAATGAATCTTTTAATTTTTAATATACAAAATAATTTTCTTTCATAATAAGTATTTTAAGTAATAATTTACATTTATATGTTACTTTATTTTTTAGATGTCCTTTTCGAACGTTTCTCATATATTACACAAGCAGTTTATTGATTTTCCGTATCATTTTTCGCTGATATCAGAAAACTGATTTTGCGACTAACTAGACTTGTTTGGCTCCCCTTATCTGATTTAATTGGATTTTGGTTTCGCCGTTACTTTACTTGCAGCAAATACGATTTGTATGAAATGATGTGCTTGGCTCAAGTCGAATTCAATAAAATCTACATTTCAAAGACGTAAAGAATAAATGGGACACGCGGCGCGATACATAAAAAATTGAAATAAGTAATATCGAAAAATGAAATGGATAAAATTCTACGGATTGATGCCAATAGGCAATATTAATACCGTCACGTATAATCGATTTTAGATTTATTCTGAAAAAAAAACTTGAAAAGGATGCTTTTGATATCGTAACTTGTATTAGAAGATCGATTGGCAGTAGCATGACCTATGAACTCACGTGAACCAGTCGCGACAGAAAGCCGCAGGATAAGATTAATACGATCCCGCCGGAAGTTTTTCGACTAGCGACTTACGGCGCAGATATTCTGAACGTCCCGATTCGCTCCAGATCTTTCGCTTCCTTTTCTTTGGCTTTCGCGAGGAAAGTTTCTTTTGATCAAATTCGATAAAGTAAATCGCCAGACGGGTCCAGCGAGACCGGAGGGGGGTGAGCGTTTTCGGACAATGACCGAATGTAAAGGTTCTCAATATGCGTTGTATAGAAATTCTATGGACAATTGAAGCGAGATGCAGAAACAATCGAAATAACTGCGACCGCACGAATGTAACGGTACAATATCGTTCAATTTATAACACAGCCATCATTTTTCAATAATTAAATATCAATTAAATAAATCATCATCACCTTTAGTAAAATTATTAAGTTTTAAAAAATATCCTGAAGCTATCCGAATTGGCTTTTAGATGCCAAAGATAAATTTATAAATTTTCAGATATTTTATATTTAAATATTTTCTGTCTATACATAAATTTTGCATGCAGAAATCAATGAAACTTTCTGTTATCAGCTTTTTATTCATTTTGGCCATGTTAATGTATAATTAATGGCATATAAAATAAATTTTGCATATAACTAACACAAAGGAAATCTACGGCTTGATATTCAACATATTGAGTGCGAAATACGAGTCGTATATTTATCGCAGAATTTATCGTCGCTCGCGGATGGGAAGTACGGTGATCGAACTCGTGCAAAAGTTATTGCACCACGAAAGTCATCGATGTGCATCAACGGTGATATCCGCTGATTTATACCGACTGCAGAATGTAGTTTTTCGGCAACACAACCGAAATAGGTTACACAGCGAATAATGCCGCTTCGCGGATGATATCGGTAGGAAACAAATAAACTGTAGCGACACGCATTTACGAATTATGGACGCCGCGCGCCGCCGCACCGATCCATGGTTCATTAATCTCGGTTGTCAACAATTTCACGATCTATTAGCCTACGTCAAGCGGAGTTTTCTAAACGACCGTTGCATCCGCAAACTTATTTTTCATGTTCCATTATTCATTAATGACATATAGAGACACGTATCGCGAGTGTGATAATATTGGTCAACATGTTAGATGACATTTACATGAATTGTGGCGTGTCAGTAAAGATATTGTATCATTGTTATATCTTATCACAGTTATATTTACACATAAATCTTGCATTCAACAACTCGTACATTCTCCAATAATCAAACGCGATAATCTGCATCTAGATCAGTAATGATATAAAATATTTTAATTAGCACACATTACGCAGTATTAAATTATTCATCATAGGTGATACACACATTAATTTGTTTTAGCATTAATTTGTTCCTGCCTTACGTGAATTTGTCTAATGCATTAATTATATTTTGACCCCCTTGTTGAACAGAATTAAAATCAGAAACTGATAATTAAGAATTAGAGATATTCGACCGATAATGTATAAATACAAATTGAACAAAAATGCTTTCTACAGTCATAGCTAGATCTTCGTGCGTTTATATTTACTTGTGTGATTTTATATACCTTCTTCAAATTTACCCGACTGCGCGCCGAATTGCTTTTTCGGTCATAACACAGTTCTAAGTTGAATATGAACAGGTAATATCACATTTATTAAATTGAATCAATTTAATAATTAACGATGCTAACTTTGCATCTTAATACTAGACCCCTTTCCCCCCTGATAATTAAGAGTAGTTGAATCGCGCTCTCAACTTAACGCTAGAACGACAAAAGCAATCTTTTAAATACTTCATAATCAATAAAAAAATCTGTTTTATATAAACTTTTAATCATTATTAACGATGCAAAAGAGGCTCAAAGTTCTACTTTGGAGATCCAAACTTTTAACTTTTTTTTAAATACATGTTTGAAAATTATACTTTCAATACAGCGATCAGAACTCTTAAGTATTACAATATTAAAACACATCGTGACAAATAGATTCGATTTAATTTAATATTCGCGACACGCAGACCGAAATCTTGCACGTCAGTAAGCAAATATTATTTTTCCATTCGCCGACGCCGGCATTACATAGGATTCTAATGGCCGGAATAAAAACATGGTGGTGAGCATGTAACATAGTAAAGCCAGTAAGAACGAGAAATTTGATAAATGGAAAACATAATCCATCCCAGTGCATACCGTGGACGAAGCACGTCCGTGAGAGTTACTTCCGTGAACACAATGAATTCATCAACGATAGCTTCCCGGTCTTCGTGACTTGCGAATAACAAGAAGGAATGTAAAAGGAGGAACAACCTTATTCATACTTCGAATAATAAATATTCTGAGCACTGGCATCTTTATAACTAAGTAGAACGCGTTCGTAGTTTGGATATTAAAATATTTCTAAAACTTTGAAAAAATTCTGCATCGAAACATTAGCGAGCATGTGTAAATTTTTCTCAATTTTCTGCCGAAACTTTCCAGCGTATGTATATGTTACATCGTTAAATTGAAATTAAAACTGATGAGATAAAATGTAAAAAATGAAAGCGGACATATAGAACGAGATTATAGATTGTCGACAAGGCACCTCATTAATCTCTTCGCAGTGTTCGTGATTGTTAAAAAATTGCCTGTTCGCAAATTTAACGATGCATTTTTAATCGCGTTTGCTTGCGGAACAAAAAAATTATCCCGAGACAAAACTTTTTTATTTGCACTCACATGTGCTTGCACCCGCGAATAGACACGTGAATAAAAACGGCGTACAATTCTACCTTTTTGTTTCATTTGTGAATTGTCATCCGCGTGACACGTGACACCAATACAAATTTAATTGGCGCCACAAAGAAAAAAGCCGGTCACGGGTTTGCGGAAAAACGCGGTACGATACATTGGGGAAGCCAGAAACGTATGTATGTAGCACACGGAAAAGATACTTGCACGAATGATGCGACGCGTTGAAAACAATGGCGTCCAGAAACGAATGTTTCCCTCCTGACCAACGGATAATGGGAAAAGCCAAATCCGCGGAGACGCTGCCTGGCATCATTGCAAACCTTTCGAAACGTTTGTTGGAATGCTTGTTGAAACATTTCTCGTTTTGGACACGCAATATTTTCGCGAAACTCTACTCGGAATATCTTAATATTATATTAGGTCATTTATGAAATAAAATAGAACTTTATTTTTGGTATTTCTCATATAACAAAAGATAATATGATACTTAAAAATGTTATTCAATTGTTATCGATGACACGGTTTCAAACTGTTAATGGTTCACTAATATTATTAAGAGTTCCATTTTCATTCAAAGCTATAAATTGCTCGTACTACCTTATTTCGTAAATAACCTACTTTAATATCCTAATCATACAGCAACATTTTCTCTGTTTACTTACACTGAAAAAAGTCTGGTTATAACTACCAAATGTATAATGAAATAGTATCAATGAAATATTTTATCAATATAACCAAAAATAATTTTATCATGGTTCACTAATATATTATTAAAAGTTCCATTTTCATTCAAAGCTATAAATTGCTCATACTACCTTATTTCGTAAATAACTTACTTTAATATCCTAATCATACAGCAACATTTTCTCTGTTTACTTACATTGAAAAAAGTCTGGTTATAATTACCAAATGTATAGTGAAATAGTATCAATGAAATATTTTATATTTAATAAGTATTATCAAATCTGGTATAAGTTACTAAACATTTAGTAAAATAAAATTATTTTTGGTTATATTGATAAAATATTTCATTGATACTATTTCGCTATACATTTGCTAGTTATAACCAGACTTTTTCCAGTGTAAATTTTATACTATATCATTAAATTCCAATTTTTTAAATTCAAATAGTATTCAATTTGTAAATTAAACAAGTACTTCGGTTAAATATTTACATGTAAGACAATTTACTCTCTTTCTATTTCCACTTTGATAAAAATTGGATTTTTCTGTAGAATTCCTCACTGGATTTCCTCGCATCTTCACGCGAATAAGTTAATAAAATGATGGATTCGTTAATAATGATAGATAACGCCAAACATTCATTGCCTTTGTGCCCACACAAAGTAATTCCATAATCTTTTTGGTTTTATCCCTGCGCAAAGCTCAATTTTCAAAGCTCGGTATTTAAATTCCGGATTGTACCAAATAACGACGTGCGTGCGCGCGATTCGTTCCACCGGAAGTAGGAAACGATCAACCATAAATACCCATTGACCATCAGCAGCGTGCCGTCTATCGACTGAACCCGGACGTATCGATAATCGAACATGAAAGCCATGTGATGACAAATGCCTTTATCAGAGACGACTGCTGCGCGTAGCAGCTCGACAACACTGTAAATAATTCGTTGGTCACGATTCCAGCTATGTATTGTATGTCACGGCATTAGTAATCCTTAGTGAAGACTACGGAAATTAGTGCGACATTCAATCCGGTGGATTCCTTCCAGACGTGATAATTAATGCGTAGCAAATCAATACGTTGTCACGCGCCTTATCAAGGCTCTCCAAGAACATGTCAATGGAACAGTAACAGTGCAATGCAACAATGTATACATGTCGCACGTGCTATTCAGGAAGCAGGATATTACACATTATTCATTGTAACAAGATCTACCGTTGTTAAGAATTTCGTTGGATCGAACTTCGGAAGTTCATCATTAATTATTTATTTGATTCTGTACTATTTAATAATAAACATAAACAAAATTTTAATTATACTTTAAATATACCTTGAATCTTATGTTTCTGTAAAAATATTAAATACATATATTTAATATTTTTCTACAGAAATATTAAATATTGTATTAATATCCAATAAAATTTATTTATATTTTTATATTATACATATATTACTGAAATTTATATAAGAATATGGAATATAACATACAAAACACGTATAAAACTTAGTATAATATTTTATGATTCAAAAATATAAGGTCCTACCAATAGAGAAATAATAAATATTTCTTAATTTAAATTTTAGAATCAATTTCCTCAATGTTGTATCTTGTACGGTACATTTATGTCTTACATCTTATTCGTATCCATTTGATGCGTTATGTTTAACATTAAGAAAACTGATTCTAAAATTTTAATTCCTATTCCTAATATCTAATATTCCTCTATTGTGCGCAGGGCCTAATAAGATTTCATATTATGCTCTTCTTCTTTCCTCACGGAAGAAATACACAGGGAATACAAGGAACATACACAGTTGTTTCATAACGATAACAATGAATCGAGTAAATTTTATGTATTATATCTTTCATGTGCAAATTAATTCTGCCGCATTGGTAAAAAATAATAATAAACGATTTCCCCTAAAAATATTTCAATCGCTCATGGTCATTACTTAATTCTATAATTCTCCAGGGCACCTACCAACGAGGTGCTCTGTCGAAATCTTACAGGGAAATGAAATTTTATGCTGCCATAAGTCCGACGCGATGGAACTCGATTCGAATCTCGTATCGACGCGTAAATTTCATTTCCATCGAATTCCGCGCATAGTCGGCGGATCAGTTTCGAAACGACCGTGTTCCAAAATGGCTGCTTGGGCTTCTTGAACTTTTCGCGAGATATTGGGTATGTAACAAGAATACTAGATCTTTTATAAGCTCATATGAAACCATAAAATTTCATCTTTCGATTCAGATTTGAGCAAGTCAACAGATTCATTTTTACACGCAGTATCTACATAAAAAAAGAAAGAAATCCTGAACATGTTCAATTTATAAATTTTTCAAATTTATTAAGTAATATTTTATTATTCAAAACTAAAAAGCTTTCGCAAATCGAGTTTCACAGGTGCAGATAAATTATAGAAAATTCGTCATGTAATATAAAATTAAACGGATTAAATTTTAGACGTCTATTAAGCTTGATGACACAGCCAATGTAGCACAATCAAATACTCCACGAATTGGAGCAACAAAATCGGAATTATCGTAAATCGCGAACAAAAAATTCAGGGAAGGGTAATCAATCGAGATATCTTACGATTTTGTACTTTTGTAGTGTTGTGCTGACATAGAGCGACTAGAAGTGGTTTTTAAAGAGTCGAGGGTGGAGCAACAAAATTGGAATCATCGTAAATCGCGAGCAACAAATTTGGGGAAGCGTAATCTGTCGAAACATCTCATAAATTTGCATATTTGGGATTTTGTGCTGACTTATGATAACTAAGGGTAGTTTTTCAAAAGTCCAGGATGGTGCAACAATGTTGGGAATTGAGCAACTAATTAGCAACAAATTGGCACTAAAAGAATATGTAAAATTTTTTCATTTTTTAATTCTTAAACTCAAGTTAGCACAGCCTATTTTTATTGAATTAGCTTGAGCAACTAAATCGGCAACAAATTAGCAACAAAAAAGCATCAAATTTCTATTCGTGTTTCATTCGATTGGCTGTGTTAACTTAATAGACGTAAATTTTAGCATGATTTTAATTTGAGATTTAGTTGGCATGAGATATACATATAATAAAATCGAATTTTGAAAAGTTATAACAAATGATATCTTGCCGAACGTAAATTTGGATCGGCTCTAAAATATCATTCGTCCGTAATACTCCGTATATCACTTTATCCATACGACATAGACAAATGTATCCCAAGTTACGGAAGTACGATACATTTTATTCAAAGTGGACAGCTCAAACAATAAAACTGGATCTCCTCATTGTGCATTCGAAAGCGCCTGTTCGGTCAACAGACCGTACTTGAGAATCGATTATTCGCAGAGGACAATATCTTCCGCGCCAAAAAAAGGACGAAGAAACACGCTGACGGGGACGGAGCAGAGGTAAAAGCAAAACGGACTGGCTCATCACGAGATGTAATCTTTCGTAATTAATCGCCATGCGCTCTCGCGCCTTGCGGTTTAACTGACGTAGAAAGAGAGATGTGCGAGGAAGGTAGGAGTGGCCATGTCTGAGTGCCTAAATCCGCTTAATTATCTGGCGTTCTCATTTGATTCCTGCCGGCTCTCCGCACTCCTTTCTCTTTATGCTTCAGCCAGCAGGAGAACGCCAAAGGGGGCCATTTCGGTCTCCAACGTGTACGGCGGGAAGATAGACGCGAGCGTAAATGCGACGATTTGTCTCACTCCTGAAACTTATGAAGCGATCTAGCTTTTAGGAAGATTTTGCAATGCTTCTTCCGGGAACTTGGTATGGCAGGGATGTTTCTTGTTTCCGGATAAAGCTGCGAGCGTTACGGATATGAAGAAATGGATGATCCGTCCCATTTATTAACTCTCTAACGCTTCGACCTTTCATAATGGTATTCTGACGTCGATAAATTATTTATATTATCCGCAAGAGTAATTTGAGAAGTGAAGATATATTATTGTATACCCGATTTATATAGTTTTTCTTTTTTTTTTTCGAAGTGTCAACAATACGCAGATATTTCAAGTTAGCTAAATATTTTTGCGTATTTGCACGCGACCTACATTTCAACCAATATGTCTTTTCATTTATTGGTTATTCGAATACGTGTAAAAAATTTATAGAGCACCCTATACATTACGATCTTTCAGGCACGAATTCTTTTACAAATCTGTTATTGAACTTTCTGTCGAAGCGCTCTTTACTCTATAGGTGATTAAAAAACGATTTATTAAATCGATAAACGAAATTATATATTCCACATTTAACTTCATACGGAATTTAACGGAATTTTAGTTTAAAGCTATTAAAAAATGTCTAATATTACTAATATTTTATAATATTAAAATACATTTTTTAATATTTTATATTATTAAAATATTATTAGAATATTAAAAATACTATGTATGATACATGCAATAAAATAGCCTAATATAATTTTTTAAGAGAAAGATTAATACAAAATTGATTAAGAGGATGCTAAAGTAACAAGAGAACTTCCTCAACGTCGGTACTGCAGATTATTTTTTCTGCAGAAGGGAAAGGGGAAATGCTAAACAAGAGAACTTCCTCAACGTCGGTACTGCAGATTATTTTTTCTGCAGAAGGGAAAGGGGAAATGCTAACACTAAGCTAACGCTCTTTGTCCAACGCATAGATCTGTCTTTGTTTGTCGATTGTAATGCCATCTGCGAAAAGACCTATCAATTACTTTTGTACACCGTCATTGCTCTGTTTATGACAGTTCAGCTTCGCTGAGCGAAATATGCATGCCGGTAAAATAAAAGCACATTAGTTAATCTTTTTTGTTAAGCGTTTAGTCGTAATTTCACACGGTCAGTGTTATTCGTGCGTGTTTTTCTGAAGGGTGCTCTACCCTCATTTTGTATGTGCGATCTACACAACTTCTGTACTAAGGTAAAGTTAATCTCAGGTGACGGCTATACGAGTGAATTTTTTATGATTTATTAACTTTTTATTCGATTTTCTTGTAAAATTTACCTGAGCACCCTTTCTTTTTACGCGTATTTTAATTCTATAAAAAGTTTTTGTGATTCTATAACGCCAATTCGAAGGTATTTAAAAGCTGTAAATGTCGGTAATTCGCGGTACTTTAGCATCCTCTTAACACAGAACAGAAATAAAATAAAATGCGATAAATTCACGACGTCCTGTACAAAATGTCGAAAGGCGCTGCCTACTCAAATTGACCTAATTATCAAATGAAATAGATAGAGAACTTTGACCGATATGTGAAAAACACTATATAAACAATCGAAATACCTAACAATCCGATTAATATGCATTTCGATTGTTTATAACTTAATTATATTTTGTTAATAAAGCACGCAGACTACATTTAATTCTGATACTATATTAAATAGTAACCGCATGACAGGGAACAGCAATCTATCATTCGAGGACTTATTCGACCAGTACGTCAAACGTGTACGTCAACATGACACGTACACGATAGCGTTATTTCGTTGACTCGGCCGGAATTATTAACGATTGGAAACATGCAATCGTGCGCAACATAGGGATAGCTCGAACGTGAGAAATATTCGACGAGTAATCTACTGCACGCGCCTTCGACTTTGGATCGACGACGACTGACTCGCGAGGCGCTGTATTAATATTTATTTACTCGAAAAGAATGCCGCAAAATTTCAAATATCACTTACACAATCGTACTTTATGATTCTTCCTTCTGTCTTCGAAATATACGTGTTTCCTTCAATAAACCAGGCAGAACGTTATTCGGAAACCTACGGAATATCGAATTCACAACTGGCAAGGATAAAACATCAAAGAGGCCAATCGTACCGGGCCCTTTTCATTTCAAGCAATTGCCAGCCAGAGCACACAGCCTCCATTTTTCCACAACCATATTTCGATTTGGTTTTCTTCCTGCCTGTCTTCGCTTCAACCTTGACGTTATCTCTCGGCTACTCTGAGCACATACATACGATGTCACTATAATGCAACGACCGAACTAAACTTTATTTCCGGGATTTTTGAAAGACTCGGAAAGAAATTACTTCGAGAAATCTAGTAGGGGAAGGTGGGGCAAAAAGGGAAGGGAGGGAAGACGGGGTATCCCCGGTATCGCGCGATTCGAATGCAGAAATCACAAACGAGCATATGTGTTAGATACGGCTCCTCGGTCATTGAAAGTTACCTACGAGTCAGCGAAATAGACAGCTGCATTATAGATAGATTATAATTTATACTTTTTTGCGATTTCCTTATAACTTTATCTCTTTTCTTCATGCATGACATTAGTATTAAATTTTAGTAGTTCTCTTGTGAATGTATGTGTTTCTGAGACAAAATTTAATGGGCTGTAAGATAAGAGTGTTATTTTCTACTTTTGTAAACAGTGTTTGGAATATTATTGGTATCATTTCGATTAGACGACAGCGGGCAAGAAGGGAATAGAACAAAGTAGTGTAATTGCGTGCAGAACGAGTATGTACCTATATCGTTATTGACCACAGCCATTCACAGCGCAGTATTTTTCATCGGACAGCCAATCATAGACGGCGATAATATGCACTATCGAGTGATATCGATATATCGACTTACGTCTATTAACCTCGCCACTATTGTTATT
>QKQZ01004148.1:0-12741 GCA_003595255.1 Solenopsis fugax | reverse complement strand
CATTACGTGCATCAGCGGTTTCTTGTCCAAGGAAAGAACTATTATTTTTTGAGCATTCGCGTCTTTCTTTTTCCATATATCCGTATCTAACGGAGCTTCTTGAACAATACTGAGCAAGTCGTGCGCCCTCAACATTATTTCAATTTGAAATTTCCATACCTGGAAGTTTTCAGAGCTACTTAGCTTTTCTATTTGTGCCACTTCCTCATGTGGAACCCTTGCCATTATCACCACGTACTCGATCCTGGGCCCATAACCTGTTGGAACAGCTCTTCGTTGTCGGCGTGACGAGCACTGGATAATAATTTCAACTCCGTTCTTTAGAACAGACAATGTATTTGGTTTTCTATTCGTGTTACAAACTGTTACTTATAACTGAGAACTGAGGACTGTAAAATGCACGACGCTCTGATTCTCTGTGTGGTGTATTACACTACCGGATCACAATCGGAAGTGAGCGGTCCGTCTCGCCTTCACACTTCGACACCTCGACAGACGAGTCGCGCCATCACGCGTTACAATTTAATACGATTCTAATTTCATCCGCGCGCCACATTTAAAATTACTTTTTCAACATTTTCTATACCTTATATCGCGGGTATCTCGGAGAAATTTAAAGCTATTGTCAGAGAGGACGTGAATTTAGCGTTTTTTAGTTTGAACAAATTTAACAAATTTATAAAAATGGGTAAAGATTCTCTGCCGAATAAGACTAAAAAGAATGTAGTTTATAAAATAAATTGTAAAGATTGTGATGCATCCTATGTAGGACAGACCGGACGAACGCTAGGAACGCGAATAAGCGAACATCAAAATGATATCCGGAAAAACACCGACAAGCATTCGGTTATCACCATGCATAGGATGCAACACAGTCACGACTTCGACTGGGAAAATGTAGATGTTCTAGACATCGAACGATTTCTGTACAAACGCCGAATTTCTGAAATGTTGCATATCCAGATGCAAAATAACGGTTTAAATTTACAATCTGACACGGAATTTTTACACCACGATTACATTGCCATTTTAAATAACTTATTTTGAACTTTAATTTGTATTTCTGTTAACGACTTCATTTGTATATGTAAGAACTGACATACTCTGTATCTATTTATTTTGTGTACTTGGTGCGTCCTAATGTTATTGATTTCTGGCTTCTCGTGCTCTGCGATCGAGCGGCGTGTCAGTGACAAATCGTTAACCATTCAGAGTAGTCGCTTATATATCATCACAACGAGTTTATTTAATTATTTAATTAGTGCGACTACGTAATGGTTTTTGAAGATTTTTGTTTTGCGTACCTGTCCATAGCATCGGTGAGTCCTCAACGTTTTTCTCGTTTTTTTTGAGATAATCTAACATAAACATTTCTTAACTTTAGAACCTTTTTATCCTATTGGTTGTCACTAGTCTATTCAATCATGTGTCAACGCAACATCTTGGAATTATTGAAATACTCCTCGATCATGTTAAGGATTATTATCTGGAGAATAATTGTTATGCTGAGGATGGTCCGAAGTGGGACCGAAACGTTCATATGAAAATAATTTTTGAATGAAAGGAATTTTTTGCGCATCAATTACCGCGCGTTTACTCTCATTAGCTCTGTAAAATTCTATTTTTGACAATTTCGAGAGTCTAACATTTTTATTGAATGCACCCTATTTTTAATTACACATTCTTGTAACTAATGTCAAGATCTTTTCAAAATACAATAACAAAGTATTTTTTTATTAAGTACTTTTTGAGTTATAATACTTGAAAGTGTAGTGCTGGCGGCATTAACCCTCACCCTGTAAATGGAGGTCATTTTTATATAGGCGATTTTTTAAATTATGTGTTTCTTGAAAACGAGTGGGTATTGGCGCGCTCTTGGAAAATCTTGTAGATTAGGAGAAGATACCCGTGAAAACCCGGCAGAATGCGTTATTCTGTTGCTGAACAGCGAACAATGAAAATCGAGCGCAGACAAAATAGACCCCTCTTTACAGTAAACGTATATTTGTTGTACAAGTAAACAAAATAATTTTTTTCATGTTTGTTGACTATTTTTACAGGTAATACATTATATATATTATATAAAAATAGTCAATAAACAAATTTTTTCGTTATATATATATATATATATATACAACGAAAAAATTTTTACGGAATTTTATCTTGAAAAAAATTGCTTTACCGAAGAGATATTATGATAATCTTCGTCCTCGAAATGATACATATTTTGGAGAAGATAATAGTGAGGATGACATGAGATTGTAGATTTTGAATAAAGAATTTTTTAAAGTCAAGTGTCATTTTTTCATTACAAATGCTTATTCTTGTAAGTTTCAAAATTTTAAGATTTCATGTTCCGAACTTAAACAATTAAATTTAAAATTTGGCATATTTTTTTTATTAAAATACACTCGACAGCAAAATTAAAGCATCACCTATTCTGACTCTCAAAAATAGGCCAAATTCAAGAGAGTATAACTTTGTAAAAAATGATCGTTAAAAAATGTTCATAAAAGCATTTTAAAGCTTGAAATCTCTAGTTTCGAGATTGATAATTCATCAAACCATTTACAAATTATTTATGAAGTTACACGGATTTAAATGGGGATGCGTCAAATCTCAAATTTTTTTACAAACTTTACAAAGCTACACGGCGTGCAATTTTTATTTCACGCCGTTGAGCTTTGCAAAGTGTGTAAAAAATTTTGAGATTTGATGCATCCCCATTTAAATCCGCGTAACTTCATAAACAATTTGTAAATTGTTTGATGAATTATCAATCTCGAAACTAGAGATTTCAAGCTTTAAAATGCTTTTATGAACATTTTTTAACGATCATTTTTTACAAAGTTATACTCTCTTGAATTTGGCCTATTTTTGAGAGTCAGAATAGGTGATGCTTTAATTTTGCTGTCAAGTGTATGAACCTTAAATTATATTTTTCAATATTAGTTAATTAAATTTCATTGATTTGTTCAAAAGTTACAAATTTTTGAACATATCACTATCAATAAAAGTTCTCACAAGGACTCACGAAATTTAATACTTAAATAATAGTGCAAATGAGAGTTAACGCGGTTTTTGGTGCGTGTCTATACTTCTTCAATGTTTATTGAAACAATAAAATCATTAATACGTTTCAACCCAAGTTCGGGTCATCTCCAGCAAAATTGAAAATATAACGCAGGCAGTCGACAAAATATCCTCCGCATCACATGGTGTAGTCAAAAGAATAAGTATCCGTCACAATCAGGTGGTCAGCCGAGTGATCTTAGTATTCTAAGGTGTGACTGTAAATTAATATAACGTTGATCACAAAAAAACAAATTCGTTGTCTTTACTCACCATGTGAAAAGAGGAGAAGGAGTGACGCAGTTAGTTCACAGATATAAACCGTTAATACAGAATTATAATTCGTTAGTGATTCCGACGCAATAATTTAAACTTTCACAGATCTCACAACGTTAAACGGGAGTGTTTGCCTCCCAACGTCTTGTCGTTCTCACAGTCAAAACTGTAATGACTTTCTTTAATGTATAGTTAAGGTGATGGTATCGAGCAGTCAAGAAGCAATTTTCAAAATATTTTCAACGATTGAATCTTTCGAGGATACAAGCATAGGCATGGTGTAAATATTCCATGTTTGCCTGTCTATTAAGGCCATTATCTTGGCATTTAATATGCAGCATTTCTGAGACTAAGCGTTTACCTAAAAAGCGTTCTCTGTCTAAAATTAAGATATTATCCCAATCAAACTCATGGCTCGTGTTTATTCTATGATCAGTAATAACGGATTGGTATTCCTTCTTATTGTATATGATTTCTATGTTCCGATATTTACGATTGACACAAAAATCTCCTACTTTAGCCTTAATAAACTAGATTCAATTATCAAGGCACACAATGGATAGTCTCCCGAAGTCGTCACAAAAAAACGTAGTCTATAAGATCTCATGTAAAGATTGTGATGCATCGTATGTGGGACAAACGAATAGACAAAAACTAGAATATCGGAACATAGAAATCATATAAGAAGGAATACCACCACTCAATCCGTTATTACTGACCATAGAATAATCACGAGCCATGAGTTTGATTGGTATAATATCTTAATTTTAGACAGAGAATGCTTTTTAGGTAAACGCTTAGTCTCAGAAATGCTGCATATTAAATGCCAAGACAATGGCCTTAATAGACAGGCAGACACGGAATATTTACACCATGCCTATGCTTGTATCCTCGAAAGATTCAATCGTTGAAAATATTTTGAAAATTGCTTCTTGACTACTCGATACCACCGCCTTAACTATACATTAACGAAAGTCATTACTGTTTTGACTGTGAGAACGATAAGACGTTAGGAGGCAAACACTCCCGTTTAACGTTGTGAGATCTGTGAAAGTTTAAATTATTGCGTCGGAATCACTAACGAATTATAATTCTATATTAACGGTTTATATCTGTGAACTAACTGCGATGCATCACTCCTTCTCCTCTTTTCACATGGTGAGTAAAGACAACGAATTTGTTTTTTTGTGATCAACGTTATATTAATTTACCGTCACACCTTAGAATACTAAGATCACTCGGCTGACCACCCGATTGTGACGGATACTTATTCTTTTAATTACACCATGTGATGCGGAAGATATTTTGTCGACTGCCTGCGTTATATTTTCAATTTTGCTGAAGATGACCCGAACTTGGGTTGAAACGTATTAATGGTTTTATTGTTTCAATAAACATTGAAGAAATATAGACACGCATCAATAACCGCGTTGACTCTCATTTTCACTGTTATTTAAATATTATATCACTATCATACTCTCATTTTGGTTTATATACATTTGCAAAAATAATATATTTAAACAGATAGATTTGTTAAATAATGTATAAATCCTTTATTTAGAATAGTTAAGAAAGCTACATGAATTTTTTAATATTTTCTGAAACACTTAATCTATTAAGAAAACCATGCTGGATATTAATGACCCTGCTTTACGATTAACAGGTGTCAAAAACACGGTGAGGGTTAACATTATCCAAGGTTTATCGCGTAATGGTTGACTGGTTGGATTTATATCCCCTTGTGCGCGCCCGCGTCTGTGTGTGTGTGTGTGTCGCGTGTTTTTCAATATCACACCAGAAATAATTTTTCAGTAACATGCCAAAATAATAGACTAATACGGATAAGTGTACATTTTTTAGAAAATTTCCTAACGTTAGTTCAACTCACGCGTTTATTTCCAGTTTAAATTAGAATATCATAATTCTTTTTAATTAAATTCTTTTCTTAAAATCATTCTTTTATAGATAACAAGAACATTGCAGTATGGATCATAAAAAAAATTAATATATATATTTATAAATTAAGTTTAAAAAAATAACAAAGAAATATTGTTTTTTATATGAAAATATACCTTATAATTTTTTACAATAAATTTTTAACTTAAGAAAAAAGTTAATAAGTAAAGTCAGTATTGCCAGGTTGGGGAATTTTTTTTAAATTTGTGTTTTGTTATTGTACGGAAAATTTTTTTAGAAGATAATGAATACATATATTTTCTTCTAGATTTATACATATATTTTTTTCTCCTGAAAAATTTCCTGAACTTTTTATTCTTCCAAAAAATCCCTCGTAATGAGGGAAAAATGAGGACAAATTTTCCCAATCTGGCAATACTGCTTAAAGTTTACGCGTTTTAAAAATAAGTAGTTGAAGTTAAACATTAACTCATTTAAAATAAGCTAATTAAAAATATAAACTTTTTAACTTTATTATCTAACTTTTTACTTTTTAACTAGCTACTGCCCAGCCTTAGAAAATACTAAAGACATGTGCGTTACGCATGAAACGGAGATGGATGTACAGGAAACAATGTTCAATAAAGCCTCAATGCTTCAATGTGACACGAAAAATTCGGATGGTGTATTAAAAATGATAGATAAAGGAATATCAATGGATGCTAGTCCATTGTACAAAGATTGTAACAAGGAGCAAAGCGATAATTCAGACTGCATTTCCATAATTGACGATAAAAGTAGAATTTCTATGAAGGATTTCAGTTCCGATGTATTGTCGCAGAGAAAAGAATTAAGTAATTCGTTGATAGAAGGTATAAAGCCGCTGTCGTTGAATAATAGTTCGAACAAATGTGTCTCAATCGATGACATTCTTCTTCCTTCACCTAAAAAAGATTTTCAGACATTACTGGAAGAGAAATTGAAGAAAGAGTCAGAAATTACACTAAATGCCCATACCAACATTACGTCAAAGAAGCCATTCCTCAAGAAAGGCCAAGGACTGTTAAGATTTAAAATATCTACAAATTTACACCCTACGACAGCAATTACGGAAAGGCCTTACGTGCCTTTATCTTCTAATATACAACGTACTGATAGACATGATAAAGGCAAAAAATCTGTTGTACATAAATATGTATCTCCAAAAAGTTTAGATAATGTTTCTGATACAAATAGAAAGCGACAATTGAACTTGAAAACTGTTCCATTACCGAAAAAGGTTTTTAGTAAATCTATTATTCCTACTAACCGAACGTGTAATGTTACTTCTAATCAATTGAAATGCTTATCAGAAATAAACACATCAGATTGCGACTCAAAAGCAGAGAAAGAATTGGAGGAGGTAAGAATATTTGAATTCTTGGAAGAAAAAGCGGAAAATTCTAGTTTCTGCTCGACATCAAGCACAGTACTCGCATTTTTGCAGCAATCTACGCCATTTAAAATAAACCGATTAAATCAAACGAGAGAAAAGAATAGCATTACGCCAAATAAGAAACAGCAAAATGATGAACGAACAAGCGATATGATAGAGCAGAAGTCAAAGGTTCAACAAATTGCAGACACAGAAAATTCAAAATCAAGTATACAGCGCCAAATCAAGCAAATTGAGCCTTGTTCTCATGCTATCGCTATCGATTCCTATTGGAGCACTGTAACTGTAGATAGTACGCCAGAAGAGATACAGAATTTTATACCTACTAATCAAATATTGCAAAATAGCGAAATACATACAAATCATTCAGAGAATTATGATACATCTGTTGTCGCAGTATTGTCGGATAGTGATGAAGAGAGAGATGACCCCACTTCTATGGGAGATGATTGTAATATAACACATGATAGCGAAGCGGATGTTAGCCACCATGTTAGATTTTCAGAATATAACGAATATAGAACCATAGATTCAAGCGATATGTCTGATACGGCAAGTTGTTCTTTGAAAAATTACCTTGATCAACAAAATTGGGACGATCATTTCCGCGACACGTTAGAATCGTCTGACATCAAGAAAAATCTACCACTTAATTACGAGGAGCAAATTCACGATTTCTCTCTGAAAATTGTCAATAATGAGAGAACAACTACAAGACAATCACCTTTACAAAATGTAACGAGACATAACAAGGATTCATATAATCATTTAATGGAAACTATATGTGTTCCCGACGAAGAAAAAAGTGCTTCAAGTTATAAAGACAAATTGCCCGACAAAAAAACTTGCTACGATAACGAGTGTACCTCGGTAATTGAAGAAATTGTTGAAACATCTGACGAAGAGCGATCCATCCTGTCGTCGCCGTTGTCATTATCGTCATCATCACTGCCAGACACTCAAGAAGTAGATGCACATGAAAGAAAAAAGTATGTATTGAAAAGTGAGCCGGAAAAAATAGCAGAAAAGATAACGAAAGTGTATTCGAAAGTAGGAGAGATTGGGTTTTATCCATCTAAGGAACAAACGACTCAAATGAATATATTCGAGACGGAGCTTTTGAAAAGTCGTTTATTAGAGCTTGAGAAAGAAATAAACATATTTCGCAAGGAAAGTTCAGCCTTATTACTACAACGCCAAAAGCTACAAGAGAACGAAACGATTCTGTGTAAACAGTATGTGGAGAAAGAAAAGAATTTCGAAGAAACTAAAAGAAGAGTACAAAACCAATTGGAAGAAGAGAAGAAGAGAGTAGCGCGTGAGAAGATAGCAATGGAAAATAGAATTCGCGACGCTCAGGAGAAGGCGAGGCAAAATAAAATAGAAAGGCAAAAGGCGCAGAATCTGCAAGAACAATTGGAACAATTGAGAGACGAACTAAATATCAAAGAAAGTAGATGGAGTGCCGCTGAATCAAGATATAAAAGCGAGCTTCGTGTATTACGGGCAGAAATTTCAAAATTGAAACAGGAAATCGCGAATCTACAGAATACTAAGAGAATAAACGTTGGAAATCTTAAGAAAAGCACAGGACAAGTAATCACGAAAGCTATCAATCAAATTAACAAACGCATTATTGTGGCTCCGTCCAAAGAAACGTCAACGAAGTTGCGTGAAGATTTGTCGAATACTTTTTCAGGTACTTCCGTTTATGACGATAATGATGAAGATGAGAACGAAAATAGAGACGAGTTAATTGTGGAAGCAATTAATGTGAATGATGGCTTCGGACAAATAGAGGATGATGTGACTATAAATAAAGTAAAGCACAAACAAGTTGATGTTGAGTTACAAACTAAATGCAATCAGAAATCCTCTGAAGGAAACATCATGAAGAAAAAGCGGCATTTATATGAAAATTTACTAAAAGACGCAACATCGGATTTGGAAGAAAATCAAAATCCATTTTATATGAAGTCAGAAATATTAAGCGATTCCCAGCCAATAGTTACGCAAATACAGAATTTAAATGCGAATAGTCACAACTCTTATTTTAATTCCACAAACAAAAATTTTGAGCATACAACGGTTTGTGTTGCGAATAATACAAAGTATTATACTAACAAATCAAGTGAAATGAATCAAGATTTGGATGAAAATGATATAAGAATAGAAAAGGAAAAACATCGGATATTATCGCCTGAGAAAAATTCAAGTTTGCATCCCTTTTCTTGTCAAAATCCGATTAGTAAGATAAGTATGGACACTGTAAAACAGATGCAGTTTTCCGATGGACGCATAGAGTACTGGTATTCAAACGGCAATGTCAAAAAAATCTTTCCTGATCAGGAAATTACAAAAATGATATATTATAATGGTGACGTTCGTGAAACTGACAAGAATAAACAAGTCAAATATTTTTACGCCGCAACTCGAACGTGGCATACAAGGACTCCCGATGGCTTAGAGATTTTAGAATTTCCTGAGTACGTTTACTTTATTTTATTGTTATGCTTGCTTGTTCCAATTTGCTGTTTTGTTTTAAGGGAACCGCTTGGTTTGGAACATCAAAATATCGATGATTTTTATGAATTTTTTATAGAAAAACGATTATAATTATCAATTTTATATTTGCACGTATATTTGTTTTATACTTTAAAATATTTATGAATTTTTATATGTCAAAATAATGTTAAATAACCGAGAAGAAACATGGGCTGTAGATGTGTTCATAGCAGTTCTTATGAAATTCCTAACACTATCCAATTGTAGTCGTCTAAAACAAAAAATCCAAGTTGATTTTGTAATTAATAATAATGTATATTTTAAATCTAATGAAATTATAAAAAACAGCGATTTGGTACAATTATACTTTTATAGAAAAAGTTTTGTATCTTTGTTTTTCCAATTAATTATTTTAAAAAATTGATTACTTTTATAGATTTACGGTATAGAGAAAATTATAATTTATGTGTCAAAAGCGCAAATCATTGTGTCGAGTCGTTTTCTTTTTATATTGTCAGCAAAATTCGAGAAATTTTGAGTGTTTAAAGTTTTCAATTAAAATATTTTTTTTTACTTTTTATAGGTTTTTTTAGCGATTCCTGGATCATAAAAGAACTAATCTTCTTTATAAAAATTATTGTCCTAAGTTGAATTGCCCATTTTTTGGTTGTCTTTACCAGTCTTTTGTTTCTATGGTGCGCTGAATCTAACTGGTTGTCCATCGCATCAGTGACTGCTTTACATTTTGGTCTATACGGATTTTCATGATCTCTATAACTTTTAAAATTGTACATCTTTCATTAAATATACCGGAAAAACATTGCAATTTTGATAATTTTTAGGTCATAATCACCATTGGCTGCGTTGAGCAGAAAAAACTGTTTTGCAATTGTTATAACATTCTTTAATATAATTGGTTTTTGTTCTTAGTACCTCAGAGATCCGAATGTAGTGTTACTTTTTTCTACCACTGTACCTTCAATGTCCAGTAATTAGCAAAGAGTGATTGCAATTAGCAAAAATGAGATTGTATTTCGGTATAAAAAACAATGATGCAAACAAATGCACCATCCCAGCAAACACTGAATATAATGTTATATAACATGAGAATAACACGTAATGTAACAGTCGATATTATACTCGATTTATATTATAATAGCATTATGTAATTGTCTCTTATTTAAGCAATGCAATTCTATAATGAAATAGTTATCTTCTAGCAAAATAACAGCAATGTAAGTGTTATGTTATATGATAAATTTTACTCTGCACTTTACTGTAAGTTTCTTTAGATATGAATTTATAACTATAGGTTTATTCGCGTTGCTTGAAATTGTCAAAAATTTTTGCATTTGAAACAAGATAAATATACAGGTACAAGATAAATATACATATAGGTGTATAAAAAGTCTTGGACTCCTTGATTATTTTGAAAACTAAGCATTTTTGAAAAAAATGTTTCAGATAAAAGTTGTAGAACATAAAATGGTCTATTTATTAATGATACCAGTTTGACCTTGGGGGATGTCGCCAAGGTCAGATCAAGATCAAATGGATTTTTTAAAATGGAATACCTTATTTTTTATTCCAGAATCTAATAGCTGATATCAAGAGCTTTTCAAAATACTACAACAAAGTTTATTTTTCTTAAATACTTTCCGAGTTATGAGGCTTGAATGTTAGTACCGCCACTACTAGCATTATCCATAGTGCATCGCGTGAATGTTGCCATTTAATTTCTATCTCTTATGCGTGAATGCATGTGTGCGCGTGTCTATGTATGTACTTCTCTTTCCTTCCCTCTCCCTTTTCCATCAGCCAGACCAGCCTGGAGGCTACGTAAGCTAGAGATCCCTCCTTAAGCTTATTCGATCGCTACACGTCTTCTTGACACCTGCGAATGAAGTTTAATGCTCACTGAGATAGAGCGTATTTCTTTTGATGATGCGAGGATGGGGTAATCGTAAAAGATTTTACGTATAAGTAACAGAACTTTTCAACCAAACGTTTAGAAATGAGAACAACATATAAATCGATTGTCATTTGTATTGTACAACGTTTTGAAGAAGCAGGTTCAGTCAAAGATCGAGTTAGACAAGGTAGACCTACAACAGCGACAAATCCTAATAAAGCATTAAATGTTATGCAGTCTTTTGTAGAAAATCCGTGTAATTCACTTCGAAAAGTTGCACAACAATATGATATCAATCCTATGTCAGTCCGTAAAATTGTAAGAACAGAGAAATTCCATCCATACAAAATCCACTTAGTATAAGAACTATGTGAAGACAATTTTGATCGTCGCATGGAATTTTGCGAAAGAATGACGTTAAATATCGATAGAAATTTTCTATTTGTAGATAACATTGTTTTTTCATATGAAGCTGCTTTTGAGCTAATCGGGAATGTAAATTGACATAATTGTAGATATTGGAACGATGAAAATCCTTACTGGATGCACGAGGTACATACTCAGAATCCACAAAAAGTCAATTTATGGGCTAGAATTTTAAATGATCGGATTGTTGAGCCGTTCTTTATTGAGGAGAATCTAATAGCAAAGAATTACTTAGCCATGCTTCAAAATGAAATAGTATCGGCAATACGGAACATTGTCAAAACTTCAATGATATTTGGTACCAGCAAGATGGAAGCGTCACTTCGCTATGGTTTACAAAAAGTTTTACAAATACGCCAATATTTGAATGAAGTTTTCCGAAATAGGTGGATAGGAAAAAGAGGTTACATTGAATGACCGGCACGATCACTCGATCTAAATCCATTCGATTATTTCTTGTGATATTTAAAGGATAGAATTTATACGAAATCTCAAAATCTTGATAATTTGCGTCAATAAATAACAGATGAAGTTACAGCAATATCTAATGAAATTTGTAGGAATATAGTCTTAAGTTTCCCTGATCTTCTAGCATATCAGACTGTACAAGGACATCAATTTGAGCATTTGCTATAATCGTTGTTCCTTTAAAGCAGAAATTGTAATGTTCGCAGCACGCGCGGGGGGTCTCGCGCAATAGAATTAGATGGAGCCGAGCGCCGTCGGTACTAACTTTTAAGCCTCGTAATTCGGAAAGTATTTTAGGAAAATAAACTTTGTTATAGTGTTTTGAAAAGTTCTTGACATCAGATATTAGATTCTGGAATAAAAAATAAGGTTTAAAAAATATATAAGGGCTATTAGAGTAAAACGCGGTTGTTGTTGCGCACAGTTTAAAAATTATTTATTTACTTCTCACATGCAGAAAAGTCTTACAAAACGAACGCTTCGACTCCGATTCGAGTCATCCTCAGCTAACGACAAATAACATTAAATAATAATCTCGCGCACGGTCTTCTCTCTGGCTGAGCAATCCACCGGTTTCAAGACCAAGGACAATAATCCGGCTGGTTGACTATCCAGTGACCATTCCCCTTTTTTGGAGGATTAATTTGCTTCACCACAGAGGCCTACATGCACGCGCACACACACAACTGTACAGTTCGTTCCTCCGAACTGACAAGTCACAATACGAAATCATGATTATTCAAGAGTGACA
>QKQZ01004136.1:12536-26976 GCA_003595255.1 Solenopsis fugax | reverse complement strand
CATCATAAGGTATCATTTAAAACTAAATGCGATGCATAAATCGAGGTACGAAAAATGGGCTAAGTTTGGGGTCACTCTTTATCCATACTATCATTTAGGGCGCCTTATTTTATATCATATATTAGGAAATATCTGTGGGAAAACCTGGAGTACGTATCAGCACTGTCAGCATATCCGGAGACGTCTCTCTTTGCGATTGGTTCGAGCAGCGGGACCATATTCGTGTGCGATTCGAGATCGCAACACATGCCGATCAGGCAGTACCGGCCGCACAACAAGTTCGTGATTAAGCTGGCTATGAACTTGGAATACATCTTGTCCGCCAGCGGGGACAATACAGTGTCCGTTTGGGATCAAAGGGCCGGGCGGACCATGAAGTCTATTACAGTAATTTTGTATTATATTTTTAAGAAGATCCTCAAAAAAGAAAAATTACAAATATTATCGACAGGTTTTTATTAGATCTTTGAATTAGATTTATATAATTTAAAATTTTTTTAGGTAATTAAAATACGGAAATAAAGAAAGCAAAGAATGATTTCGTGCACAGAAATAACGGGTTTTCTAAAGTATTTTCTAAAAATTTAGCTGTATAAAAATCTCAAAATAATTTTATTAGTTCGCGGATATCAAAATAATTTTGTAAGACACAAACGCTCAAACTAAAATATCAAAATTTTTTGTAACATTGCTTATCGTTCTGTATAACTTTGTTTTAACAAAATAATTTTCAGATCTGTATCTACAACTAAGTTTTTAAGTACTTCAACAAAATTGTTCTTTTTGTGTGCTAATAACAAACAAAAATTTTTAGCACATTGATATATTATATTTAGTTATGTATAAAAGTATTTCATATTATTCAAAAATATCTTAATAAAGAAATATCCATAATTTATTTTAGGATTCCTTAATGTCGTTAATGTTAAAAGAGATACGATTATTATATCGCGAATATATATTTTAGTTTCCAGATGAAGCATACCCCACATGCATGAGCATGCAACAAGATTGTGTTTTGGTTGGGGACAGCGCCGCCAAGTTGCATGTGCTAAATCCAAAGAACGATTTCGAATTGGTAAAATCTTATTCCACTGAGCATACTGATGAGATAACAGGGGTGCATCTGACGCATGGATGTTTGATAACGAGTTCCAAAGACGGCACCGTCAGTATTTCGAGCCCTACGGATCCGCCAAAGTCCATTGCTACTTTGTTTTCGGAATTCAGATATTTAAGACCGATTTACACAGTGAGTAACATACACGTAAAAGATTTATCTAAAGTGTTGTATCATTGACTTTGAGGAAAAAATTTATTGAACATATTTGTATACATATAATCAGGAATACAGTTTGAAAATTTTTTTACTTATAGTTGAATTTTGAAATCAGATTTTATCATTATTTGGTGAACATTAACCCTGTTGTTCTATTCAGTTCTTTTTAAACAAAAAAAGGATTTTATTTTTTCACTAATATATTATTTAAAAGATAATGTTTAAAAAATAGCATTTTGATGATTTAGTCTGTTAATTCAAGGTCTTTTTTTGTGAATATTGTTTACTTTTTAAACCTTAATTTTTGATCATATTGACTCAAATAATATGATAATATTGAAAATTCACACAAAACAGCATTAATCAAATCTTAAAAACTAATGATGACATTCTTATAGCTAATATACATTCTTATAAGCCATAATAATATACGTAGCTAGATGTTATATATATTTATATTATATACAAAGTTCGGAATCAAATGGGAGAAAATTTACAAAGTAATTCTAAATGATAAAATAAGACAAAAATCAAGAATAACAAAATTAAAATTTTACTTTTTAATTATAAATGTTTAAACGTTCATGTAAAAAAATGTTTAAAGCACGTAAATATGTAGACATAATTAAAAAACGATATGCCACCGAAATTGTGTATTATTCTTGCTTTTGTAATTATGAAAATGGTTAAATATTAACACATAATTGTCTAAGACATATGAATATTTAAGTATTTACAATTAAAAAACGAAGCCTTAATCGTAATTTGATTATTCTTGATTTTTATCTTATTTTATCACCACTTAAGTTTTCTCCCACCTGTTGCTGAATGTCCTGTACATAATAACTGCGTTATTATATATATGTATATGTATATTTATTTTTCCGAAAAATAGAATATATTTTAAAATATATAATGAGTACACAAGGACTCTCAAAATTTAAACAATAAAAAATAACAAAGGTCAATGAGAGTCACCGCGGATAACAATGCACAATCAAAGAACTTGATACAATTAGATCAGTTTATTATAATAACAGTTCAAATCCAAACAACAAAACGAACGTTTCGATTTCCTTTAGAGTCATCCTGAGCGTATTAGTAATCGTAAATAAAAGAAAAATAAAATCTGGCCGACATCAGTGTAGCAGAACATAGTCGAGTCATCGTCGGTTTGCCAAATCCGTAGTGGTATCATTACGCGTAACAGTGTCGCAGGAGATGACACTTCTCAATAAAAACTGATGATGACCAGTGAAGCCTTGGATAATAATTGTCATATATAGAGAATTCACTTGTCAAAAATATGTGCGCTCAAACGTTATTACAAGTTTTAAACTCCGCACAGAGACGTGTATCTTGTCTCGAGACAAATCGTATACTGGGGAGAATATATTTTTATATTTTTTCAATTTTCTTTCATTTTGGAGATGGACTATCTGAACGGCATTCTCATGACGACCAATTACGACGACATCGTGATGTGGCGCCCGAAATGGACGTGTTCAACGAAATGAAAATTACAATATACGTATTTTGTAGCTATTCTACAGCTATATTTCTTTGAATGTGTAATATATTCTTAGTTTTTACTAAGAAATACTACCTAATGCGCCTTTCTAACATATAAATGATATATAATTAATTTATACCGCGAAATTAGAAATGTTACATATCGTTACGTTGAAAATTCGTTGTACTAAAAGCTTCACTATCATCACAATTATAAGCTAAGCTTATAATTACAGCGTATTAACGGTGTGATCTTTTACTGAATAAAAAAAAAACAAAAGGAAGCATATTTTTATAGTGTAGTTTTACAGTTAAGCTTCATAAGCATTTAAATATATTTTATACATTGTATTATCGTATGTCGTATTATCGTACTGTTGTTTGTCGTTTCACAAACTTTCTGACGAGGTGTTACATTTTAATAGAATTTATTTCCTCTGTGGTGAAATGCGCTTGAATGTAACTCGAAAAGCGGCGACGTTTAGAGAATACTCTTGAAATACCAGACGCCTGTGTAATATTTATAAAGAAAAATACAAGTCGAGTATTCAAATAGCAAACAAATGTTCCTCATTCTTATCCTGAAATTCATGCCTCTTTCGAATCATCGCGGATAGAGATATATGTGCGATTTAAAAAATTGTGCGTCGTAGATTGTGATCGTTCTTCACGAATAATTTTTACATCATGAATCGCATGCGATTTAAAAATCAAGCCTGCGATTAACAATCATAGTTACAGCTTAAATCATAACTATAGCTTAAAATCGCACTTACAAAAAAAATATTTATTTATTACTTTCAAAAAATAAAAAGAATTCCATGTGTAACTTTGTATGTCTGTGCATATTTTATTTCTTTTTAAAGTGACATGAAAATTTTATTATATTTTAATCGTACTATCACATGCATATTATTTGTTAAAAGTAGTACAGCAATTATTTCAAAGAGCAATATATTCTCTTTATAATTGGCGCAATTTAAAGATTTCATACATTTTTTTGGAAAAAATACATTTAGGTTGGATTAAATTTAAGATATTTATTTTTAAGCAAATACCACTTAGGTTGGAATTAGAAAGATTCTTCAATGATAATACAGAGATAGGACCATTAGATTTTGTATAGAATTTAATTTACACGTCAATTTGTTACAAAAATTATCATTTTAATAAATGTGTAAAATAAAATTTCCTTCAAGTTCGAACGTTCATGCTGCTCACTTCTTTAATTCCACGGAAACTGTTGAGAATCGTCGAGATTCAAATCGCTTCGTCTTTTCTCGCGAGGTGTAAAGTGTCGAGAGGAGTGTCGAAGACAGTAGCGAGATTTAGCATGTTGCGAACGGGTTCAAGGTGCGCGGCGCGCGACGAACCTCTCCGTGACACATATCCGCAGGTTCGCATCGTCCTGCGCCATTGCACCGTGTGATAATAGCATTGTTACTTGTGTCGTTCGCATGTAAGCAATCCTTATTACATGACATACGGTGCCGCCAACCTGGGCGACTGCGCCTTCGCTATATCTTCTCAGTCGTCGTTCGAGCGCGTCGCGACGCGAAGCCTCATTTTCCGTGTTACGCAGTGACTCCTACAGGTGATAATATACTGGTTTCCACTATCGAATTGGAACGTCTAGCGATAACAGTAGAAGTACAAAATGACGAAAACTAACAATTTTAAAAAATAACACTTTTCTTAACATTTGGACAGTTATAGTTTCAAAAATGTGAGAAAAAACGCGTTCAAATTTTTTAAATACAACGTCCGTTATTAATTCGTACACTTCCAAAAAAAAATTTTAGCTAAGTTCAGTTTTCACACCGAGAAAAAAATATTTGTTGAAAAACTAAAATATTTAGTCCGATACGTTCAACTAAATATTGAGTTTGTTCAGTTAATTCTTGATTAAAAAATGTTAATGGTTGACTTGAATGAACTATACGCTTTTCTTGTATAACTAAACAATTGAAGCAATCCAATGTTTAGTTAAACGTATTGGATTAAATATTTTATATTTTTAACCATTTTTTTCCTCAGTGCAAGTTTCTATTTTATTCGAATCAATTTACTTCATGTGTGAAATAATTTTTCTCTTCCTAAAATCTATTTATTAAAAATAACTTATTTCTTCCATGAAGATGTGATTTAAGTATACTTTGTTTTTTTATAAAAAATTGTGTTAGTTGCAAATGTTCATAAATTATATTAACAAGATTATACAAATAATAAATACTTCTTTTACTTTTTTCTTATAATAAAATTTTGAATTTTATTTACTGTATTATCTACTGTATTTTACTGTAATGTAAGAAACGCTTGGCACAGACATTTTTATTCCGTTTTGACTAGGATGTGACTAAACTTTTAGTCCATACAGTCAATAATATATTTTCTTGACAAAAAAATGAATTGTTAAGTCGAATAGTGGCGTTTCAAAAGAAAATGAGAACGGTTTGTTAATAGCCTGAGAAATCACGTAATGCTTCGCCGAAAAGAGACGACACTTTCGCAAACGGCCACCGCTTGTTCCCCGTTCCTTTAGTTATTCGCCTGGTAGCGCGTCTTCAGTGATCGCATCATGTGGAACCGCAAGGTTTTCATCAGAATAATCGAAGTGGTACGTACTTCAATTTGACTTTAGCGTAAAAAATAAGTTAATTTTGAAATTGATGCATTTGATGTTTATTAATTCAGCGATTATCAAGAATTGAAGTCAACGGTACTTTAATGCGTTGAGATTTTAATATTGTAGAACTTTTAGTAATAAATATTAATTTAACCCTTAAACACACTAGAGGGTCTGAGAGACCTTCCTGAAGAAACTTTACTTCCATGTCATTTTATTTTAGTTGAGCAATGAAGTTAGTCAATCATATTGATCGATAGGGGAGACTTCAAACTTTTTTTTTCAACCTAGCCCAAATTTTCTTTCTCATTTTGTCTTCACACAGCAAGCGATTGAATTTTAGGAAGATTTCCAACAGTGTGTTTAAGGGTTAAAAAATTAAAACCCATCTATTTTTGTTTATTTTTAATTTTACTTCTAATAAGATAGTTAAGTCCATAGTTATTTAATTTAATGGTAACATTTAGCCTGATACATACAGCCTTGGCTAAAATTATTAAGTACCTATATTTTCGTTCATCTGGAATTCTTTTTTTATTTGTATTATTTTATATTGATTACTGGCCTTACATATAAGTTTGCTTTTTTTTTAAGCAAAGGATAATTCACATTTTAATTTCCATTTAAATCCTCTCAGTTAAAAACATTTAAAGAAATATATGGTGCTTAATATTTTTGGTCAAGGTTGTACATCGTAGGAATAATCAACTTGTGTAATGATGCGTAACAATAGTAGACAGTAACTAGCATAAGATATAGATTTAAGTACATAGAAAAACGGAATGTTCTTATTTTAAGAATATATCTTTATTTTATGAATGTAAACATTGAAACAAGATTATATAAGCGTTAAACAGTATAACTTGCTTGCATGAAAAAATCTTATATAGTTCCATTAAGAAAAATATATATTCTTCATTAAATAATAATTTGAAAAAAATTGAAAAGAAAGAAATAGCTGGTAAAAAATATAATATTTTCAGATCAAGAATTGGAACTGTCTAATAATTGGCAAAATATTTATATTGTGCTCTGTAAATAACTATTATAATATAAAAATAAAAATATTTTTTTAATATTTCTGAAATTTAAGATTATTAATTCTTTAATAATTTTTATATCGTTTGTTATATGTATATGAAACAACATTGCATTAAATAGAATGTTAGTTTTAATTTGATACTAATTTCTTTCTGTGAAGGTAGTGATTGTGCAGAAAAAAAAATATTTTTATCAAATTAAAATATATTCTATTTAATCATCATTGTTTCATAAACAAGAAATTATATATGACAGTCTTGCTTGTATATAATTTAATTTTCTCTAAAAATTTTTGAAAATTTTAAATTTTAGCCAAATACTTTTACTTCAATATTACAATAATTATTTAAACAGCACATGACAGTTTTGATAATAATAGTATTAAAAAATTCCAATTTTTGATTTAAAAATATAGTTACTTTTTCTATCTGATATTTCCTCTTAACTCATGAAAATTATTATTAATAACACGAGCACTAAGAAAACATTTTTCGATCGAAATGGATCTAAAAATTTAATAATAGTTTCACATTAATTATTAACTATATTTTTCAGTTTTCTAAACTGCGTGCTAATTTTTTAGAATTGAAAAGTTTATTTAATAATTGAGTATTATGATCCACTTCAACTGAAAAATGGCACTTCTTATTTTTCGTGTCGTTCACATATAGGTCTAATAAACATACCTAACTTATTATTGGAATTATTATTA
Source organism: Solenopsis fugax (assembly GCA_003595255.1). NCBI lineage: Eukaryota > Metazoa > Arthropoda > Insecta > Hymenoptera > Formicidae > Solenopsis > Solenopsis fugax. Next base: position 19,806 of record QKQZ01004136.1, on the reverse strand, counting down.
ACACTGCACTTTTTTTTTGCTTACTCGGATTGCAGTCAGTATTTATGAGACCCTATCGGATATTTTGATATGCAATTTTGGTGTAAATGTTATTAATTCGTAAATAGTTTATGACAATTTCGAACAATATAAAATAGGAATCCAAAGTTGCAATCAAAAGTTGAAATTTATTAATTGAATTAATAGAATTAATATAATTTATAATTAATTAGAATTACCCAACAGTATTAAACAGCTGAAGTTTATGACAGGGTCTCTCAGACCTTTGACGTTAATGAGAATATAATTTGCTTAATAAAATTACAAAATTTCTTTATTTAAGCAAATTATGTTTGTTTACAGCTAATCTTATTTTAATATCTAACATTTTGAAAGTAAAGTTATTCTCAAAATAAGAATAATTTCTTTTTCTTATGTAATTATTTTTATAGTAGACCTCAAACTTTATAGTAAATATTTTATTGAAACACTGTTTCGGTTCGAAATCTCTATCTCCTCGGCTAATACAATTCTCCGCTATCATTTGGGAAATTATAAAATTTAGAAAATCATGTGCGTCTCTCTCTCGGATTGCAGCTCCTGTGCGTCGCCTGCGTCGTGGCGCTTAGGGTGACGGACGATGAGAGCCGAAGGGTGTTCCATTACTTGAGGAATCGCAGCAGGGAGTGGTCGTTGTTGAACAACGTGACGTGGGGCAGCATAGGTACATGAGTCTCGCATGATTCAGACACCCGGATTCCGCGATACTCTCGCGTGCCGCGGATTGTCTCGCGCGCGGCACACTCATCTTTCGATTTCCGTGTATTTCAGGCGCTGCCCTCGCGACGGCGACCTGCGGCGGGTACATCATCGTAACGACGGGTCTTTTGATCGCCGCGGCCACCGGGGAACTCCACGGCCGAAAGACGGTAATTGCTTTCCTTTTTCTCATGCGGCGCGGCGTGCGGAATGCGTCGTAGCTGCGTTTCGTAACACCGGCAATAGAACCATAGCGCGGCGCGGCGGCCTCTCGATTGTGCAAAGAGATTGGGAGAATAACCTTTTCAAATAATAAAGTAGTTGTGGCATATTTTCGAAAAGGCATAAATTTATTATTTAAATAAAGTTGCTCTTCCGATAGTGCTGGGGAAATAATTGAAATGGAAAATAGTAATAGAAATATTTATAGGATATATTTATAAAAAACACTATTTGATATAAGTATTTGGTATAAATAAATATCAAAAAGGAAATTATTTCCTCTATTTTTTATTGAAATTTTAACTATGGCCGCCTCAATAAGGATATTCCACGTCAATGTTCACACTACACACTCAAATATGAGTTGATGTGGAATATCCTTATTGAGGCGGCCATATTGGACACGAGTTAAAATCCCAATTGTTTCTTTATAAGTACTATTTTCTATTTTTCAAGAGTATAAGGCGAGTTTTTTAATTCATCGATTGATTAAAAGCGCACAACGCGATTGGTTGATTAATCGGCGTCTTAAAAAATTTGCCTAATATAGAAAATACTAAGACCAAAATATTAAAAAAACACATGTTTCATGAATATATGGATATAACTCATTTTTGTTATCAAGTGGCTTGATAATTAATTAAAAATGAATTTATTTTAAAACATGTTTATAGGAATTGAATTACATCTATGTGCTGTTTCTTTCATTTAGTATTTTCAATTTTATTTCAGCAAACGAAAAATGATTGGAAAATATTGAAAATTATGCATTGAAGCAATGTCGAATCAAGTTTTTGGGTTTTTTCAATCATTTCTCGTTTGCTGGATACTCTAAAGAAATAGGAAATGTTAAATAAAACAAGAGAAAATAGAGAAAACTTATTTATGCATAGATTTGTTCGTGTTGCTTGATAAAATCTTAGAAAATTTTTTACTTAAAACGAGATAAATAAAGCGAAAATGTTGAGTGCAAAAAATGCAAGAGTGCAAGATACATGAACAGATATTACGATATATCAAAATATAAAATAACTCTAATTTCACACACAAGGAAATGTATATTTAAATATTAAATAGTATTTGCTTTTGTTATATTTACTACATAAAATTACTTAATTCAAATAGTATTTTTATAGATACATTTTTAAAACAAATGTTTGAATTTATTTCAATTTTTCCCCAAATACTTTCTGTGGTACGTTCAGATCCACCCCCCCCCCTTTCCGAGTATCCTTCAGATGTCATTTTATTTTTATTAATTACTAAATATTAGACAAGGATAAAATGATACCTGGAAGACATTTGGGAGGGAATCTGAACGCATCAACCTTGATAGCATAGACATTTATATAATACACTAGACCACTAACATAATATATGGCACACTCAGAGAAAGGTTTCTTTGAGCCAAGAAATATTTGTTTGAAATATTTGACTCAAAGAAATTTGTACATTGCTATACGGTTAAAGAAAAGTTTTTTTTATTTGAAGAAATCTTTGATTATTGCTTTTATTAGAATTAAAAAATTAATTTGGTTGTGCAATGCAAATCTTTTTTTAAATATTTAAATGAAAGAAACATATTTTTAAAACCAGAACAACTAATTATACCTTGCATTTCTGTCAGTACTCTTTGAATTAAATAATTATTTGTTTAAATTAAACTTGAACAAATAATTTATTTACTTTTAAAAAGGCTAACGTCATTTCTAGAAATCAAATAAATTTTTATTCTTCGCAAAGGTATTTTTACTTCAACTTAAGAAATCTAAGTTTAAAAAATAATTTCATCAATTTAAACATAGTTTTTCTCTGGGGACATAGATATAGGCCGGTATTCTTCTATAGTCGATTCTTATTTCAAGATCATCTTAAGTAATGTCTTAAGATGCTGATACAGCTCTCTGATTGGTTGATGACATCTTAAGACATTACTTAAGACGATTTTAAATATAAGAACGGACTATGAATACCGGCCATAGACACAAACATAGATATGACATAATATATCTAAATGTCTGATTGATAGATGGGGCGTCAATAAAAAAAGAAAGTTGAAGTAAGGGTCTCCTGGAGACAAGCTTTTCATATTTGTACTTTTAGTTTAGAATTTGTTTGAAAACTCAAGATATTTATATAACAAGATAAGATTTCTTTTGCTTCTTCGTCGGTTTTTACTGTCGATAATAACACATTACGATATAAGTCACGCGTCATCCGGTCAGCAAGAGCAAAAACGTTCTGTCACGAGGATAGCCCCGACAGAATCTCCACGTGTAACGCAGAAGAGCGGCACGATGGCGAGAGCAGGACTCATTTCGATGGCGCACCGAGATCCTTCCCAGGCGCTCTTAATTTATTCCGAGGTTGGTGTCGGCAAGTGAAAATATACCGCGTAAATCGCGGCGATAGCGGTGGCGTGAGAAAATCGGTAGCGCGACGCGAAGGTGCCATTGAGGGGGCCAAGGATAAGAATATTCTCCTCCTAACGCGAGCTGGACTCGCCCCGTTCGCCGCTGCGCCGTACACGTAATCGCAGCCTTGGTCAGTCGCGACACGTAACGTAACTCATTTAATGAGTCATAATTGAGGACTAGAGCACGATCTTGAACAGACTGCATAATGCGTAGATTTCCTGTATTCCTGTCGTCGTCCAATAAATAAATCTATTAAAACCCGACACGCATAGGCGGAGAGCATTTTCTTTTAGAATTTACCCTCAAAATTCACGGTAGTCATGAATCACAGTATGACTTTCGAAGAATTTTATGATTTTAATAAAATTTTAGCAAAATATAATAAAACTGTTTTATATTATACATTATATGTTTGGTAAATTATAAGATAATTTAGTAAATTCTATCTGTAAGATTATAGTAAAATTCTTCAAAGTCCTCGTTGTCCTACTACCATGATTTTGAGGAGAAATTCTAAGAGAAAGTTCTCTCCACATACATTAAAAGAAAAATGCTTTGTATTTGTAACTATAATTGCATGGTGAAATAATTATAATAATTTGGAGCTCTATTTCTAATAATTATTACTGCTATAATGTGTTAATAATAATTTTATGATTATAGTTTTCCCAACTATGAAAAAATTTTATGAATTATGATAAATACTATTTCAAAAATTAATATAATAAAGTATTGAGATATAGATGGTAACACAATAAAATAAACATTTTTATATTGTTATAAAATAAAATAGATTATTCTCACTACAAAGTTTCACAACTATAGTGAGAATAAACTATTTTATTTTTATATTCACTTACTATTTATGTAATAGTTAACAACTGTTATTTGCATAATTAAAATTATTATAATATATAGTTAGCACCGAAAATGATTACACTGAGAAAGAAAGTTATTATAAGCATTTATATATTTAACTTAACTACGTATATATTTAATATAAATACGTAAATATTTGAACTAAAAAAATTCAATCAAGTAAAAATTTAGTCAAGTTAAATTTTTTTTCAGTGTATGAATTATAATTAAATCATAGTAATTGCAATCATTGTTTTTCTCTCAGTATACACTCAGAAAAAAATGTAGCATTAGATAGTACAGTTGGGGAATTATATTCTACAAATAATAGTACAAATAGGGATAGGGATAAATTGTAATAAATAAGTCTAAAAAATTGTTCTAAGAAACCTGTCTTAAATCATTTGACAAACTGTTTAAGGCTGTAAAATATTGTAGTATTTATTTGCGAATTTGTTTCACAGAGTCACAGTTTTTGTGTTTGCATGTGACAAAATAAATTTGCTACAAAATTGTAGCTAATCTGTGTATTGTCTATTTTCCATTATATTACAATTTAAAGTTCTTTATCTGACAAAATAAAGTCTACAATATTATATTGATTTTTTCCCAGAGATTTTTCTCAGTGTACTGATCCTCGCGCTATGACATATCGAACAGCCCTGAGCCTGCAATACGCACTTCACACCAATCATTTTCTTCTTTTCCCCCTTTTTTTCCTTTTGCTACAAGGTTGCTGGGTAATGTTTTCATGCATAATTGAGTGACCGCACTAAGCGTAAATAGATCGCATCGCCGCTAAGCTCACGCAGGTGTAACGGATTTAACAAGCCCGATTGAATCTCAGGAATTTTTCCTGCTCGGACTGGGTGTGATCCTCTTTGGAATAGTTGGTGCCTTGTCGCTGGCGTCCATCGACAGCGTCCCCGAGGATCTGGTTGACAATGCCGCGGTTTTGGGTGCGCTGTGCTTACTCACGGCGTTGGTATTCATCGGGGATCTGCTGATGAGTCCGCCCCGCAAGAAGGATAAGCAAGACCAAGCACGAATAATCGAGAAAGATTTGGGTGCGATTATAAATTAAATCATTTACAGAAAAATTGATAGTTTAGATGATTTTATGTATACAAGATGACAAAAAAGTTCGGTCACAAAGTTTTATTCCCATTAAATCATTAATAAGTTATATTTGATAAAAAAGGAGTTTAGCAATGTTATTGACATCTTATTAAACACAGAAAATAATAATTAACATTCAAAATTTATTTTTTATTAAATATAATTTACTAATGATTTAATGAGCATAAAATTTTGTGATCTACGAACTGTTTTGTCATCCTGTATATAAGATTAATAAGTTGCATTGGGATATTTTCTGACGAACGGAGCGTTATGTTAGAATTTCTTTTCCATATTTAGTATACCCGGTAAAAAATTTTACATATATAATTATAAATTAAATATGTCCACGTATAAATTCATATACATATATAATTATGCGTAATTATATATTCACATATATATAATTATATTTATATATGGACATATTTGATATATAATTATATATGACAAATTTTTTAACAAGTATCTATAAGAAATCGTAAAAGAGAATATCGAAAAAATTCTGACGCAACGCTTCGTTCATACAAAACACGACTAGTGTGAATCATTGCGGCTTGATAATCTTTGTTAATTTTTTTATTTACTTTACTTACATTCGTAAATAAGATTTTTCAATAAATTCATTTATCTTTAAAAGATGACGTATTTCCAAAATAGCGAAGCGCCAAGTGACGCCGGTAGTGACCGCCGAGGACACGAAGAAATCGAAACCAACCGTCGTCAAGATCACCGAGGAGGAGAACGGTCGCGTGAACGATGCTTTCCAGAAGGCAGACGACCGTCGCTCCGATCCCTCGCGATCACAGCAGGATTCGCCGGGTACACGCCCACGGGACATCCGGGACGATCGCGAGCTTCGCGGTGATCAGGAGCCGAGGGAGAACTTCGAGAATGGCCGAGCTCTACGTGACTCGCAGAGGTACCGAGAGATCGAGGTGCCACGTACGATCGTGCACGATCCCGATCGCAGGATCGACGAATCCAGGATAGTGTACAAGAGCCGAGACATCTATCAGCGGCCGATCGACGAGATAGACACACCACGGTTCCCGACGGAGTACGAGAAGAGAGACCCGATCTTCGCGAGAATCGTCAATCCGAGCGTGAAGATCATGAAGGTCGAGCGAGATGTGGAGGAGGCTATTGACAACTACAACAGGTGATTTCTCGCGTCCGGAGACTCTCGTCGTGTCCTCGGTTCGGAAATTTTATTTAAGCGTCGGCAATATCTACGTCAGCCATCTTGAATCATCATGCTTAAAGATGTATTACACATATTTTCAAAATAATGAAAAAATTATGAAATAAGTAAGATTATTTTATATTACATTTGAAAGTAATACGAAAAATTTCGTGGCGATTTTCTAGCTGAATTAAAAATTATTTCAATAAAAAACGAGAATGTGTTTTAATAAAAATGTAATTAAGAGAAATATATGAAAAACTGAATTTTGTATATAAGTATTTCTCAAATAAGATTGGGTAGTAACTAGTTAAAAAATTAAATAATAAAGTTAAAAAGTTAATAATTTTTAACTTTAATTTTTGAAACTAGTTAATTTTTAATCACAAACTTTAATTAATTTCATTACGGTGTAGGAATTAGTTGTACTATATATAAACAAATTTATTTATTTATTTACAAAACAACTAATCTCTGCATCGCGATGAAACTTTTTATAAATCATTTTAAATATTTAAAGTATTTGTACAAAAAATTGAGATTTTTATTTTTACTATTTTAAAATAATTAACTATTAATAATAAATAAGCTATAAAAATGTGTTGTTAAATAAAAAATATAATGTTAATTACATCACTTTTGTATATACATATAGCTGTGGCGATATTAGAGTAGAAGTAGAGACAGAGAGAGAGAGAGAGAGAGAGAGAGAGAGAGAGAGAGAGAGAGA